>CATIWR010559730.1:0-36305 GCA_949677035.1 Omphalea diandra | reverse complement strand
GGAGTTGAAAAATTATGAAAAACTCCATTCTCCAAACAATAATTTTCAAATGACTCATTTTGAAATTCCTTTCCATGGTCACTTCTAATAGAAGATATGAAGTAACCTTTTTCATTTTGAACTCTTTTTGCAAAACTTTTAAAAGCATCAAATGAATCATTCTTATGAGCTAGAAAAGATACCCATGTGAACCTAGAGTAGTCATCTACAAGGACTAGTGCATAATGTTTTCCACCCAAGCTAGCACTTCTAATAGGTCCTATTAAGTCCATATGGATAAGTTGAAGTGGTCTAGATGTACTTACAACATTTTTAGCTTTGTGAGAGGTATGATGTTGCTTCCTCATTTGGCATGGACCACATATCTTATCCTTGGAGAAATTTAGCTTGAGAAGCCCTTCCACTAACTTTCCTTTGGATAGGCTTTGAAGAAGATCCATGCTTGCATGTCCAAGCCTTCTATACAATAACCAAGCTTCATTGCTCAAAGACATAAGACACTTAAAAGATTGGTTAGCCAAATTGTCTAAGTCAATTGAGTAAGTATTGTCTTTCCTTTCACCCTTGAAAATAACCTCATCATCCACTAAAGTGGTGACTCGACATTCCCTAAGATCAAAAGTGACTTTATTACCTTTGTCACATAATTGACTCACACTTAACAAATTATGTTGTAAGCTACTAATCAAAAGAATGTTATCAATTAAAGAACATCCATTCCTACCAATGGTTCCAATACCAATTACCTTACCCTTGGCATTGTTACCAAATGTGACATCTCCACCCTCTTTCTCTTTCAATGCCATGAATATCTTTTTATTTCCAGTCATGTGCTTAGAACATCCACTATCCACATGCCAATTGTTTGATTTGGTGGTTGCCACATTCCCCTACACAACAAAAGTGAGTTACCTTTTCTTAGGTACCCAAGCATACTTGGGTCCTAGGGGGTTAGAGTTTGAAGGGTCCTTTAATTTGAGGTGAGCCTTCCTAATGAAACAATGAATGTTAATATGTCCAAATCTCATGCAATAATGGCATTGAAGTTTAGACTTAGGAGTCTTTCTCCTTTACACAAATTTAGTATGAGTAGGAGACCTTCTCATACCATGGTCATGTGAATGCATGCATAAACATGCATGATGAGTAGGAGCATAAATTTTTTTTTGAGAATGAACATGCTTTTTGTTGTAGATGTAGGTATGGTGAGCTCTTTGAGTATTGGCTCTAGAGCCCTGGGGAGCCTTCCCTTTGCCCTTAGGCTGAGGAGGCTTAGTGTTAGGAGCACTTTTCTTCCCAATTACCTCAATGCTTGATGTTTAAAGTTTTGAAGATCTAACAAATGTGGTATGAAATGATGAGGAGGCTCCATTGAAGCCTAAACCATGTTTAACTAGTGGTGGTCTTTGTGACACAATCAATGTGTCCAAGGCTTCTTTTCCTTTATGAAACTTGGAGATTGAGCTTCTAGGCTCAATGGCTTCTCCTTTAACAGTATCATTCTCCTTTCTTAATGAAGCCATTGAAGAAGATGATGTGGAAAGTTTTTCTACTAAGTTTTTGAGTTCTTCATTAGAAGTCCTCAACTCATTTACAAGATCACTAAAAGTCTTGTATTCATCTTCTAATTTTGAACACCTTTTCTTATAAATTTTTAATTGTGACTTATACTTGTCACACTTCATAGTTAGAGCCTCTAGAAGCTCTTCATCTATCTCATCAAATTCGAAATCAGAATGAGAATGGGAAGAAGTACTTACCTCATTTGTAAAATCTTCTTGTGCCATGAAACATATGTTGGCAACCTCTCATTCTTCCTCTTCTTCGCTTGAGCTTTCATCCCAAATGGTTGAAAAACTCTTCTTCTTCTCCTTGTCCCATCTCTTCTTCTTTTTTAATTTGGGATACTCATACTTGATGTAGCCTTGCTTATGACATTCATAACAAGTGACATCGTTGGATTTCTCTCTTGGATTAGGAGTTGTCTTCTTGAAGCCTTTTCTTTCTTTTCTTTTCTTGATCAACTCCTTTGTCCTCCTAGAGAGCATTGCTAACTCCTCTTCTTCCTTGTCACTTTCTTCATCACTAGAGGTGATTTCTAGCTCTTTCTCCTTTGTTGAAGACTTAAGAGCCAAAGTTCTTCTTTCCTTTTCTTATTTGTCTGCTTGGCCTTTTAGCTTCTTCATTTGTTCATCCTTTTGTAAGGCCAACTCATGAGTTAAGAGTTTGCCTATCAACACATCGATTAGAACCTTTCTAATCTCCAGATTGGATTTTTGAATGCTGCAAACTCTAGCACCAAATTTATCTAAAGGAAGAGTTTTGAAGATTTTTGTGTTTACCTTATAGATAGTAAGAGCTCTTCCAAATTTCTTCATATTGGTGACAATGGACAAGAGCCTATTTGTCATTTATGTGATGCTCTCATTGTCCTTCATCATGAACAGTTCCTATTCGGTGACATACATCTCCCAACGGCTTGATTTGACAAGAGTTGTGCCTTCATGATAGTTCTCTAGAGTCTTTCAAATGGCTTGTGTTGTATGACAATGTTGCACTCTTCCAATCTCTTCTATAAAGAGTGAGCTTAGAAGAATGGTCATTGTTCTCTTATTTTTCCCATTTGATCTCCGGTGAGCTTCAACCCATTCTTCCCTTGGGATTAATTCTTCATTACGATCTATAACTCTGATAGGTGGCTTCCATTCCTTGATGACCACATCCTAAAGGTCCACCACATCTATGTCAAGATAGATCTCCATCCTATACTTTCAATGAGTATAGTTTGTTCCATCAAATTGAGGCTTGAGTTGTGAGTGCATTCCCTCTTGTGCCATGATCTTTGTTCAACTAATGAAGGTTTGATTGTGAAACGAAGCTCTGATACCACTTGTTGTTCCTAGGCACCACGAAGGGGGGGGTTGAATTGGTATATAAAAATTAAAACAAGAAAGGGAGAAGAGAAATGAATAGAAAAGAAACACAAGATTTATAGTGGTTCGAGTATAAATGACCTTACGTCCACTCCTCAATTCTTAGAAATTGGGTGTTCCACTATCTTTCAAAGGTGTTCTCAAGCTTACACCAAACTTTTACACTTGTGTTTTGAAGGCTCACACAACAACCTATACTTTTGTGTTTTTACAGGCTCACACTACAACCTATTATAATTGGTGTTTATGCTCACACCCAACAATGACTGAAAGAATAGAAAAGATTGAATAGCAAAATTGCAAGAGTTTGGATACAAAGTTATTAATTCTCTTGCATTTACATCTGTTTGGTGAGGTATTTATAGCCTCTCCCCACCAAAGAGACATTGCAATAAAATTGATACAAAATCATCAAAGTGTGCTAGACAGATTTTCACATTAAATGCTTGACAGTATCAATTCGCGGTCGCTACTACTTGTTAGCAGTAGCGAAATCCATATTCCATACGAAAAATCTTGTTTGTGTCTCACAACTAGTCCACGTGGCAGCTTCTCATTAGTTCACTAGGAAAATATAGTTATTGCTTTTCACCTACTTTCAAAAGTAGCGGTCGCGATTGTTCTTGTACAGGCCGCGACTGAGGATGCAAATTCATCTGCCAAAAGTGTTCATCTTCTTCTTTTAGATTCGCAGTCACTACCAACAAGTTTCCATCGCAATTTTTGTCTTCCAACGATTACCTGGGACACTTGTCAAGTTGTGGTTGTGGACTTGATTCACTTTTGAGTTACTTTGAAATTCACAGTCGCGACTGAGGCATGACTTACATCGCGAATTCGTCTATGACTCCACCTTTCCTTTCTTTGAATTGCTCGCGATAAAGAAGTGGCCCACGAATATGTCTGTCTATTTTGTCAACCTGCCTTGACCGTAATTTATCAAGTTGCGGTCACGAATTAGGAGGTACTAGCTTACTTTGTAGATTTTTTAACTCCATCCAACTTTCAATGCAAAGACTAACTAAAGACTGTAAAAAAATATTAAATTTGAAACATTAGAATTGATCAATTCCCTTGTCAAGATCAAAAGAGGTTCAAGACTTAGGATTAACCACCCTAGTCCAACAAGTCTCATATTAGAATATGAGCATCTCCATCTTATTTTCCTTAACATGATTTATGCCCTCATATGCAATCTTCAAGGCTTTTCATATTTCTTCGGCAATAATTTTCATACTTACTATGTTATATTCACACCTATTCAAGGAATAGAAAAGCATGTGCATAGTCTTATCATTATTTGCCATGTTCTTTTTTTTTTCGGACATTTCATTATTTTTCTCTCTAATTTATTTTCCATCTGCAATGGTCTTCATTAGTATATAGGGACTTTTTCTATGATTATCCATAACTCAATTGACTCTGACCATAGAAAGTAATACATTGGCTTTTTCAATATTGATAATTGGTGGGATTAAGATCTTACCACATATTGGCCTTTAAGTTCATTTGCTTTTAGGGTTGCCATGATCATTACTCTTTAACACTTGAGTTCTTGAAGAAAATTTGAGCTTCCTCTTCAAATTTTAGAACTGGACTATGACACCAACTTTAGGTCCTAATGAGAATAAGGTAACCCAATATGAGGATGAATTGGGTGCCTGAAAAATCTATTAGAACCTAATCCAATTGTTAAACACTAATTGGCAATAGAATAAGCACACTAAATTATATTTCTCACAATAAACATAAAAAATGTATAATATAAGAAAAGACAAAAAAAAATTATGATAGTTCAGCAATGTGCTACATCCACTTCTCAAGCTTCCACTTAGGTCTTTTCTTTAGCTTTTACATACTCAAATATAATATCCTTTTTTGCATGCTCAAAGAGAACCTTTTACACTCCTTGGGTTTAAGAGAGCAAAATTCAGCCTAGTGATTTTGAGAGCTAATCACTAATATAAGATATCCTTATAATGAAAGATGCTTTGTAGGTACGCAAGTCTAAGATACAATTGGTGTCCAAGGAAAGCTTATACTCAAACTCAAGGTTTGTTATATAGCAAAAAAAAACTCATTCTACCCAACAACAAGGATTATCCCTTGCACTTAGCTCTTAAACACACACACACACATAATATTTCTATACATAGTTGTAGACTCGAAAATTTGTTTAATTGGCAAAATTGTTTTCTTTCATGCTTTTTGTCAGTAACATATCAGTCAAGAAAACAAAATAAGCCTATTTTATTTTACTAGTTGATAATTCACATTTCATACAATTACAATCTAATATATTATTTAAAATATATTTAAAAATATTAATAAAATAAAACATTTACATAAAATATATGATTAAGTAAATTTTTATTTTTAAAATATATAATATATAAAATTATTTGCATTCTATTTTTAATTGATTATTTTCTAATCTCTTTTTATAATTTTTCTTTTTATTAATGTTTATTTTTAATTAAATAATTTTTTTTAAAAAAATTATAATTACTTATATGTTGAATAGTTAGTTTGTCAAGTATCAAATTTTTATCTCAAATTTAACGCTTAACTAACCAATAACAATAATTTGTTTAAAACTAATTCTAATACCAATATATATATATATATATATATATATATATATGGCGATTAACCTTTAAAACACAATATAATTTATCCTTATAGAGGCAGAATGGCACTCCCAGGCCCCTGGCTAACGAGGCAAGCAAAGTTTCCAGGAAAGCCAGTTTCCCGTTTTCCAGATACCATAATACCATGGGCTTGTCCTTGTACTATTACGTGGCTCAGAAATGGCCAGCGTAAGGAGCAAATAGAATAGAAATGACAACAAATGTATAATACAGGTCATAAAAAGATAATGCCCAACGCTTCAACAGTCAAAAGCTACTATGGTGGTTCATAAATTACGTGCCTTCAGCATGTAATTGAAATCAAATGGCTCATTCTAGAATCCAAGTTTTAGTAGCAGATACAATACAATAATCATTTAGCAATCAAGATATAAATGCATTGCTGAACATCGAAGATTTTAAGGGAAAGCCACACTTGATCTTCACAGGTAACCTGTTCATTTGTTGGAAAAATGTGCTTCCAATGTTATAAACTCATGCACGTGTGCCCCAACCAGCCAGATCATCTAATCTCGTAATAAACTCCTGAATTTCATGAATAAGGTCTGACACCATTGATGCACTTTTAGAGTCCTCAAACGGTAGCTTTCCTTCTATGTGTAGTGCATAACAATGCTGTTTCCTTGGAGTCAACTGCACCTAGTCAACTTCTCTTCCTTTCAAAAAATTGTGCTCTCAAATCCATTACTATTCTATCAAGAACCCCATAGTTTTCAGCAAGATATTCTTCAGCCGCATGTTCATCACTGAAAACCTCTCCTTCAATGAGGTAAGTGCTTCCTTCTTTCATGATGACTCCATGTTCACAAGCCAATTCTAATATCTCAGACTCACAGCAAAAGCCTTTCCCAAACTGTATCCCAAGATCAGCCATTTTCATCGCAGGTGCCAACTTATTTTTCACCACTTGAACAGACACCGCAAGGCCAGTTACCTAAGAACAAAACGTTGCATAGAACAACTGTACAAAGATCAATAAGAACCTGAATGAGTCAAAGGGACATGGATTGATAGGAACAATGAGAAAAGCTTGACATGCAAGGACTTGGTAAGACTTGAAAGCCGAATGAAAATTTTCAAGGGAAAACTGAAGCAACAAAAAATGATCAATTAATCAAAGTAAACAAGATTAAAAGCAAAATTAGCTGTAACTATGGAAATCCATGTAAAGAGTTCGAACATAACAGATCAATAACCCATCAGAAAGTGTAGGAACTCTCCAATCAGATTTCAAGCAAATATCGAGAGAAGTTGCCCTTAATATGGTGCATAAGCAAATAGAAATCAACCTTGATAGACTATTCAAGCATGTCATTAGGCACAATGTTAGAAGTTGTACCTCATCCTGAGTCTTAAGCAATCCTGTTCTGACCATTCTCAACCGTACAGCGGAATAGAATTTCAAGGCATTTCCCCCACAAGTGGCCTCATCTTTATGTCCTAGACTCTGTCCTGACTTTAAACTCGATCTAACCTGGATATTAAATGACAAGATAAATGTAAAATGCCATGTCACAGATAACTATTCTGTTATATGATATAATTCGGATCATGAGAACAAAATAATTGTAAGAAATCAAGCCCGAACCTGATTAAGAAATATAATAAGAGTTTTAGACTGGCATAACGAATAATGAATTTTTCGAAGTGCTTGTGACACTATCCTTGATTGCATGTCCTCCGTGTTTCCTATTGAAACATCAATCTCATGTTGGGGCACAAGAGCAGCAACCTGTGAACACAACATGTGGAAAATTATATTAGGAATGCAAATCTTGTAACAAAATCCGAGACACTAAGATGAATTCTACAAGAACCGATCAAAGAAAGACTTCAATACTACACAAGAAAAAGCAATAAAAACCAATCCTATAAATTCTATTATATTGTTTATTATTATTACTATTAAGTTTGAGAGGTAACCAAACCTATAAAATAAGTGGAGATATTGCAAACATAAGCTACTTTGATGATGATGATGATTATTGCAATCACAACAATAATTACACTTCTAAGCAAAGAAGCAAATAAAATAAATCAAAAAGAAGATGATGACCTGGTTAGAACAAATTGAAGCTCTTTTCAAAAAAGGTGGGAGGTCAAGCTTTCTGGAACGGCAACTTTTACACTTTGCGATAACAAAGTGAGACAATATATCATAGAGTTTAAACCTTGAAACATGGATTTAAATAATGGTTATTATATAACGTAACAGCTGTTACGTAATGGTTTTTAGCTCGAAGCCTGTTATTTAACAGGCAGAAATTTTATGACAGGTATAACCGCTGTTGGGTAATTACAATGGAATCCTGCATTTTATGCAGGAATCACATGTTTTTGTCCTCTTTTACCATTCATTTCTCCTCCTTTCCTAGCCTTTCATTTTTCCTTCTTTCTGTTTATACTGGCTTTGAATACTGTCTAGGTTCCGGGAACCGTGCCAACTCTGCGTAGATGTCATTCAGACTAGGCTAGATCATGCTTACAACTCAAACATCCTTCTTCTCTTTACTTACAAAAATTAAATTTTGGAGCTACAATATCCATAGATGTTACTTATTTAAGTTTACTATTAATTTTGTACAAAAACTATAGATGTTATGCCTCGATCTAGTAGCTTTTATGCTTATCAGTTAATTGAAACTCTCAGTTTTGGTGAATTATGTCGATATTTCTTAGTTTGAAATATTTTAAAATTTTTTTATTAAAAAATGGCATAGCAGTTTGCAATTAATATTAAAGCTGGGACAGCTGCATTACCATTACAAGTGACCGAGACTGCAATTTAAAACCATGCCTAGAAGTTAATTGCCCCTTGAGCAAGCATAAGCTAGGACTTTACATACATCAGAAATACTCAATCTGGTTTTCCTGAGTGCACAAATTAATAAATCTTTTCTCATTGTTTCCCTCTATTGGCTGTTAAAAGGGTCATATGGAAAAAGAAAAAAGAAAAACAAAAAGAATCAACAAATCTGCTCTTCCTTTGCAATACAAAAACAACTTACCAGCATTTTAGGCTATCATTTTTTCTCCTTTTTTTCCTTTAAGTTATTCAATAATAAACCTGCGACACAGTTGACCCATTTAAATATTGCTCCACAAAACTGGATGAGCCTTTGAATTCCATAATAGGATGAGTTTACAGCCAATTGGAGAACTCACACGACTGTAGAGAAGCAAGAGATGACATCATAAAAGCCTATGCAAGATGATGCTTTGGATAAGTACTTCTTCAATATAAGGTGCACAACAACCAGTTCATGTGGTCTTTGGCCATCTTGACAATGAAACTTCACAAGAATTTGTCCATTTTGAAAAGTGTTATTAGAGAGAAGAATGAAATTATTCTTCCTGATTTAATTGAGAGAATGTATATAGTACATAGATATTTTTACAGCAATATGGACACTAAATTAGGAAAGAATCTCGTAATTCCTACAATCAAGTTATTCCTACAATTTAGCCTAGAATTAAGGTATATCATGTACTCCTGTAGCGCTCCCCCTCAAGTTGGAGCATAGATGTCAATCATGCCTAGCTTGTTACATATGTTAGAAACTTAATTCCTATGAAGAGTTTTTGTAAAAATATCTCCTAATTGTTCTTCCATCTTTATGTATGTTGTAGAAATCAAGTTTTGTTGTATTTTTTCTGGAATAAAATAACAATCCACCTCAATTTGTTTAATTCGTTCATAAAACACTAGATTCGAGGCAATATGAATAGTTGTTTAAGTATCGCACCGTTGCTTTTATGGAATTGATACTTTAAGACCAACCTCAATTAAGAATTGAAAAATTCACATAATTTTGCACATAGATTAAACCATCGCTCTATATTCTGATTCTGCAATAGACCGTGATACAAAATTTTTATTTTTACTCTTCCATGAAATCAAGTTGTCGACAACAAAAATACAATAACCAATAGTAAAGTTTGTCAATCTTTTCAATCATACTCAATCTGCATCTGAAAAACACTCAATATGACCATGATTTTGATACAGAATCCCTCATCCAATTGCTCCCTTGAAATAACATAGGATTCATTTCAAGGATTCCCAATAATGCATTGTCGAAGGAGACATAAATTAAATTACAGCACTGACTCTTCTATATCATGATCGTCAAAAGCATCTTCTTTTGTAAGTTGCTAATTAGGGAACACAAGAGTATTATATGGTTTATCTCCCAAATTTTCAATCTCTATTAATAAGTTCAGAGTATACTTCTTCTGAAATAAGAAAATGCCCCTTTTATTTCTTGCCACTTCAATTCATAAAAAGTACTTTACATCCCAAATCTTTAGTATTAAACTGGCTCTGTAAGAAAGATTCAAGGATGAAATTTCTTGAGTATCACAAGTAGTGATAGCAATATCATCTACATACACAACAATTAATATAATAATGTTAGATGCCAACTGCTTATAAAATACTGTATGATCAAACTTGCTTTTACCCCATCCAAACCTTTACTGCTTGACTGAATTTCCCAAACCAAGCACCGGGATTTTGTTTCAATCCATATAGTGATTTTCGAAGAAGGCAAATCTTTTCAAACTCCCCTTAAGCAACAAATCCAAGTGGCTACTCCATATACACTTCCTCTTGAAGGTCCCCATGCAAGACATTTTTTACATCACGTTGATAAAGAGACCAATTATACATTGTTGCCATAGAGATGAATGATCAAATGAAGTCAAGTTACCAAAGGGAAAAGGTGTAAAAATAGTTCACACAATATGATTGTGCATAACCTTTATCTACTAGGAGATCTTTCAAACGAGCTACCGATCCATTAGAATTAAATTTGACAGCAAAGACCCATTTGCACCCAACAGTTGTCTACAAAATCCCAAGTATCATTGGTAATTAAAGCATTCATTTTGTCTATCATAGCATTATGCAAACGAGAATGTGATAAGACTTAGTGAACAAATTTGGAAAACGCTATAAAGTCAAGGGATGCAACAAAAGAACAAGAAATTGAAGATAGGCAGTCATACTTGTTGGACTAGGTTGGTCAAAACCTAAGTCAAAGACCTCTTTTGATCTTGACAATAAAGATTGATAGGTAATAATACTTGTTCAAGTGTTGTTTTTGCAGTATATAAGTTAGTTTTTCATTACAAGTTGGATGAAAGACTAAATCTCTAACTTTAAGGAAGACATCCAAATTTGAGGTCAAACCTGCAATCCGCGACCACGACCTTACAACAAGGATGGATGAAATTAGGCCAGAAAAATTCGCGAAAGAAATCATTGTCGCGATCTAGCCAAGGGAAACTTGATTGTCACACAAAGGAATTTGCGTTGTTCGCATCCCATATCGCGGCCGCAAATTTCATAGTTATGAGGAGGGAACCAAGTCCACAACCACAGCACGCCAAGTGTCCAAAACAACAGTTGAAATATCAAAATTTGCGAGAACGAAGCACCTATCGCGACTGCAACCCAAGAAAGTACTTTCACCTCACCAAACAAAGAAATTCGTAGTCTCAGTCACGCTCAAAGACATCGATCGGGACTGCAATTTTTGGTTGAACAGACGAACACAACAGCTATATTTCTTGAGCACCAATTGTACATTGACACATGCACTAGCCGTTAGACACAAAACGGGATTCTCTACCACGATTTCAGACTTTCAAGTGCAAATTGAAAAATTGCGACCGCAAAATGCCAATCATGACCGCGACTTCTGTTTAACAGACATTTAATGCAAAATCTGTCTAGTTTTCCTTAGAAATTTAGGGATAGTTTGTGAGTAACGTCTCTTTTGGTGAGTGTTGGCTATAAATACTCCACCAAACATATGCAAATAAAAGAAAACTTCATTTATTGTAACCAAACTCTTGCAAATTTGCTTCATAACTTTTTATTCTTTGTGAATTCTTGATTGTTTTGTGTTATTATTAAACACCTTTGTAATTAGGTTGAGAGTTAGTCTAAGCTTGCAAAACTCTTGTAAAGGTTGAAGTGTGACTCTGTCCAAAACACTTAAGTGATGTTTTGTGTGAGCGTAGAAACACAAAGTGTAAGGATTGTGTGTGAGCCATAAAATACAAATTGTATAAGCTAAGTATAAGCTTGGAAACACCAATTTTAGCTAAGTGAAATACCCAATTATGAAGAATTTGGGAGTGAAAGTAGAGTTTGTTAACACTCGAACCTCTGTAAATAATTTATCTTTATTGTTTCTATTTTTTCTCAATTTTCTTAACACTTACCTTCCCTCCAAAATTTTTTATCTCCTACTAATTCAACCTCCCCCTTCTTGATGCACAAAAGCCAACAATACTTAACAAAATAGAAAATGGGATAAGTGCACTAACATTAACCTTTTCGAATAGCAATGGGTTAATCAAGCTCATTGGGCATTAGATCCAATGACAAAGAGGAAACTACTGTCGGACTTGTCACAAGAGGATTAGGTCATTGAGAATATACTTGAGTAATTGAGGTGGTGGTGATTGTAATATGGAAGTGGGACATGTGACATGATATACTAGTAGATCATCATCCTCTTAGTGATCTACAAAAGCAGATGTAGCAAGAAAGAAAGGAAGGTGGTCAAGAAATGCAACATCAACTAGCACAAGATACCAGTTCAAAAGTAGGGAATAACACTTATACCCTCTTTGCAGATAAGAATAGCCAAGGAAAACACATTCTAGTGGCTTGGAGTCCAATTTGGAAACTTGTAAACGATTGTCACGAACAAAGCAAAAAACAATAAAAAATACGAGATTCAATAGAAAACAAAGACTAATTTGAAATAAAAGAGCCCTAACTGTTTGAAAGAGTTGTCTATTTCAATCCCGAATACCCCATTTTGAGATGGAGTGTCTACATACGATAATTAATAAAGACTCTCATTCTAAGTCATGTAAGTTTAAAAAGAATCAGAAAAATATTTTTTGACATTATTTCTCAATATGTTTATAGATATTAAACTAAGTTTTTATTTTAGCACAAACAGAAAATATAAAATTAGAATGATAACTCATTAAATAAAGCCAAGTCACACAAGAAAAATCATCCACAAATGTAATAAAATATCTAAATCTAGTCTTAGACACAACAAGACATCATCCCCAAACATCTGAATGCACTAACTTAAAGGCTTGACTAGCCCTTTTATTGACTCAAGCAATAGAGGACACATGATGTTTTGCAAACTGACAGAACCACAATCTAGAGAAAATATATCACGAAACTAAGGATGTAATTTTTGTTATAATGGTAAATATGAATGTCCTAACTAATAATAGGCTTCAAAGAGGATAAAGTGGAACAAACAATGGTTCAAGGTACCTGAGTATCCAAAACATACAAACCTCTTCATTCATGTACTTTACCAATAATTCTCTTCGGCATAAGATCCTGAAACAGGCAATGATTCGGAAAAAAGGGAGACTAATTATGAATATAAGTGATTTTGCTAACAAACATCACATTAATTAAAAATTCTGGCTAACTTGGTAAAAAAATTGTTGGTGTGGGATTGATAGTGCTAGAGCCAAGGACAAAAGAGGTGGAACCACCTACTAAGTTGACAAAAGACAGTAAGGCATTTGATTTTTAGGTAGAGAAGAGATTAGAATTACCATCATATGATTTGTGGCACCAAAATCAAACACCCATTAAGAGAAAAAAGAAAGAAGATAGGCATTGGTTTTAACTGACTCAACAATTGCAGTGATTGACTAAGATGAATTCGTTAATGCTTCTTGGTACTGGATAAATTTTACATACTTATCTGTAGAAATTGTAACAGTCTGACCATAAGATGGATGTAGGGCATCAGTAGTAGCTGCAATATAAGTTGATTGAGATCAACTAGTTGTTTCCCTATGATGACTGACAAGTACACTAGAATGTTTTATACCAAAATGATTTAACTTGAAAAATTAGCAACATCCCACCTAATGCCAAAATGATCGGTTGTTATAAGATGGACCTGGACTATGTCCTAATTTATATGCATTTCAATATCTATTTCAACTCCCCTGTGTTTTTTCTATTTTTTGTGAATTTCACACCTCTTTTTTTTAATTTTATTGATCTTTTCTCTTTATTATTATAAATATAATAATCGTTAGTTTGATTTAGATTTTCTATTATTATTTAATTTGATTTAGTATATTACAATTTTGGTAAAGACCTATTTTAAAGAAGAAAATCTCAGCACTAGCCAGAATCTATGATTTAACACTTTCAAATTGAAGATCGACACCAGCAAGAAAACTCATGATTGTCATTTATTAACGTTGAGTTTACTAGACTTTGATGTCAGTACTAAAAGGTAACAAGGTGTTCAACTCCCTGAATAGACCTAAAGAGACTGATCTTATTATTCAATCCGATAGAACCCTTTGCACACATCATAAATACGAGAAATTTATTTTCACCAAAATATAAAAAAGCTAAGTACTCAATTCTTTCCCATACTCACAATGCGCGACAAGACTGACTATCTCAATATTACTAAAATTATAAATTTGCAAAAATAATTAAGCATCATTTTTCAGTCATTCAATACAAGTGTCATCAATAGTGGATTCTCAATTAAATGATTATCTTTAAAAATACTATATAAATAAAGTCGGATAGTCCTGCATCAATCCAAATAATTAGAGTCATCTAACTTCTATTTAATAATTTTAAACATCATAGGAATAACACTAGACATAACCAAATTCTTTTGTTTAGCCATTATACTTAAAACAACCAAGAAAGACAACAAACAAAGCCAATGAAATCTTAAATAATAATACCAATAGGAAAACAAATAGCCCTAACAGCCAACAAGCAGTACCCAATATATAGGACAAAACAAAGAGAACTACGAATGAACTAACCACACCAGTGTGCTCGGAAGGACGGGGTGATTCCGAAGGGGTTGACTAGAAACAACACAGCCACTGCCCTGAGCGTCACACACTAGCACGTGTGGGACTAAGATCCATCACGTGGCGCATGAGGGCTATGCATAGGGTTGCTAGTGACCGGACTTGGTGGAGTGGCCAATCAGCGAGTGGCAACTCTCCCAAGGGTGGCGGTGACGATTGTTGGTGACTGGAGATGACTGATCCAAAATAATAGGTCGGATTCTGCCCATTGGGTAGACAGAAAAAATAAGCTGCTCGCTTGGGTAGGAAAAAAAAATTGACGGAAAAGAAAAAATTCTTCCTTAAGGGGCTTTGATACCATGTTATCAGAGAAAAGAATGATTTGAGTGAATGTACATAGATATATATACAGCAATATGAAAGCTAAACTAGGAAAGAATCATGTAATTCCTACAATTTAGGCTACAATTAAGGTACATCCTATAATCTTGCAACAAAAAGGAAGATGGCCCATTTGGATCATCAGCAACTTTGGCATAACTTAAATCATAAAAATGATATTTTACAATGAATACTATGCATCTCATTCAATTATTAAATCCTTAATAAAAGGACTGCAGAGCTACAGTAATTGATAGAGGTAACATGATGTAGCGGAAGGGTATCAAGGAATTAGTTCTCAACAATTAGGGCTATAATAGAATTTGTGACTGGAACAACAAAAAATAATTGGATTAAAGCAAAACCTCCTGATCAAAATTCTAAATACAAATGATAATAATAACAATGTTTTTCTAACATCAGTCCTATTTATAGGCCAAAATATACATTCCTATTGGAACTAGGATTGGACTATAAAATACAAATAAGTTTTACTTATCAAATCCTACTAGAAATGGGACTTGACTTGTTATAACAAAAGTAAGACTGATTAAAACATCGCTTATTTTGAAATTGCCACAGCAGCATAAATAGTGATAATCTACAGTACTGCTACAATAAACATGGGCAGCACTACTACTGCTACAACAAATTCTACCTTTTCATTCTGTGTCAGTTCCCCTGATGTATTGGTTATAATAAGTTTAGAGCAATGGTAAGACTAAACAATATCATAAGCCATTCAAAAGCTACCTCTTCTCATGATATGCGAAGGCAGAACAACATATAATTTTGTTCATTTGCGCCATACCTCCATTAATTAGATTCACTTCTTGATGACACATCTTAGAACACATTTTGTAGGGGATTAAAGAAATAGGAGTTAATAATTACATGAGTAACTATAAAGATATAACATTTAAGAGGGTAAAGGAGAATTAAATGTTATAAGAGTAACAAGTAACTGTGTTTGGTATGACTAAAATATAAGATTAATACTATAATTATTTATAATTGTACTCAGCTGATATTATTTAATAATATTAATAATGATATGGTACTTATAATTATTTTCATAATAATAACTATTTTCATAATAATATTTTGGTACCATTGTAATATTTACATATTATAAATAATTACTATTAGCAATATTTTTTACTAGTATATTAATGTCACTTTATGAGTCACATTTTTACTTTAATATTTTTTATATATAGTAATAATTATTATATTAATAAAATTTTATAATATTAATATTACTATTTGAATAATATTTAGATTAATAATTATTTTATATTATTAATAAATATTATATGAATAATATTTTATATTATTATATTAATAATATTTATTTATTTCTTAAGATGTTTAAATTTATAGTATTTATATAAAAGCTAATAAAATATAAGAAATATTTTTTTTTATTCTCCATTATCTTTTCACCCCTTTTAACCTAAAGGAGAGTAGGTTAACAAAAATACATTAAAAATGGGTTAAAGTTAACTCCTTGAATAAAATTTATACCAAACAGGTTGAATGACTGTTAACTTTCATTAATCTCCCACTAAACACTCCCTGAATTTGATGAGCTAGAGGAATCCAATAATTGGCTTGGTTTAGTCAAGTTACACAAGGGACAACATGAATTGTATCAACATCTTCCACATACAACAAACCTTTTGGCAAGTCACCACACAATATCTACAAGAAAATATTTTTCTTGTGGGGGAATAGAATACTGCTTTTGTTTTCTCATCCCTATCTTCTTGTTCAACTTCAGGCTTTTTGGACAGGAAATACATCAATTTCTTCCTCTCTCTCTTATCATCATAATACTCATCGTATATTGGCTCCACAACGTCTACATATCATCTTCTATAACCAATGTCAACTCATGACATTCAGGAATTTGAATAAAAGCTACTGAATTAAAACTAGAATCTTTAAATAACCATTCTTCTTTCAATATACCTCTTGCTGCATTATTTACGGGTCCAGCATCATAAAAAATTGTTTTTTTGTCATCAAATTCCTCAGCTTCAAGATCTTTACGAATCTCAAGGTGGTGGCTGTCACCTTCCAGATTCTCCATTCGGGCTTCCACTGGTTCCAGATGCTGCAAGGCTTAAACAGCCCATGTCAAGTCCTCAGTCATCGTCCACATCCTGGTTGTTGGGGCTGGTTGCCTCAACCAACCATAATCTCCTTGCTGAAAGGTCCTAGTAGGAATGCAGAATTTTTCACTCTAATACCACTTGACATGGCAAAAGGTTATTGGGCAATTAGTTCTAAACAATTAGGGTTAGAATAGAGTTGATTGTGGTTCAAACAAGAAATGATAATAGGTTCAAAGAAAAACCTTTTGAATAAAATTCTAAAACAAAAGATAATAATAATGTATAACATCAGTCCTATTTATAGGCTAAATCCTTCTACAATAAGGATAGAACATATGTTCCTATTGGAACTAGGATTGAGATAGAAAATCCTAATAGAATCAGGTTTTACCTATCAAATCCTACTAGAAATAGGACTTGACTCATTCTAACTAAAGTAAAACTAATTAAAACATAAATTAAGTAAATTTTGAAAACGGCTACAGTAGCATAAATAATTACTTGAAACGTACTGCTACAGTAATGTGAAAAAGTACTGCTACACCAAATTATATCTTTTTTTTTAAGCATCATAACAACTGGAAATAAAATTGCCAGTTAGCCAGGTGTGTACATGCAAGGACATGTGTGAAAACAAATGCATTCATAAAAATTAAACTTACACTATCCACCACAATCACATCCACAGACCCGCTCTTGGTTAATGTATCAACTACACTCAGCAACGTTTCAGCCGAATCTGGAGGAGAAATAAGAAGGTTTTCTGTGTTCACTCCCATTGATTCCACAAGCAAATGGTCTAATGCATTCTCAACATCAAGATATGCGCAATATCCTGAAAAATAATTATTCCAATAATACAGATAACAGATAACCTCATAAGCCTACACATGGAACTGTATAATTATTTCCAAGTATTAAAAACTGAGCAGCTAAAGGACCTTATCATATCAATTCAAATAAAAATAAATAAATAAAAAAAATTACAGCTTCGCGACAAGCAAACAAATGGCTATTAGAAAATAATATTCCCTAGGATTTGTTTCTGATCTAGTAAATTCAGATTTGGGAAAGCCTCTATATTAGATAATAGGGGGCAACAAACAAGAATCAAAATAAAAATTTTCTTCTTAATTCTCCCTATCAATACAACACATAGAGGTTGTGAGCTACACATATAGAGAAGGAAGAGAGATATAGAAATTTAAACTAAATTTTTTTGGCGCACAAAAATTTCAGGACACAAAGGAGTCATTGATAGAATATTCAATATAAACGTCAGAAAAGAAACAAAAAGAATATTGCATTTATTTGATGAATGTTTGTCTAAGCAATATGAAATATTTCAGTTTCATCATGTCTTTCTAATATAACAAATATACCCATTTTAAAAGGCAAAAATCCTCATAAGTATATTATGATAATATATTTATGTGATGTTTGATAGGATGTAATTAAATATAATCAAATGAAAATTCAATATCATAATGAACTTAAAATTATTAGATTACATTGCCAAGGGCTTTATTTTGTTCAGCAGATTATGCACTAAGATTCCTTAGTACAAATTTTGATATTCCATATAAACATAACCTTTTAGTTGTTTGAGTATGACTCTTTCATGTTCTAGAGAAAGCCTTGCCTAGCTCCAAGAGAAAAACATCATTTAAACATAAGATGATTATGAGTAGTTTTCTACCAATAAAATTCCCAACTATGTTTCCTAAGCTTGTAGGGAATAAGTGAAACAAGGAAAAAATAATCTATTCTCAAAAGCAGCAGAAATCCAGATTCCTTCCTCGAGCTTATGACTTTTACAATGTCATACCTGCATATTGGATAATAATTTTTATACAATCAAGTACTTGGACAACAAAATTTAGTAAAATTCATACCTCTAAGTTACTCTAATTCAAAGTTGAGGTAAAAACTATATAGTTCACATAAGCATTAAAGCGTTTCCACAAATGCCAATTGTGGCATGTTGGTATTGCTACTGAAAGCCCTATAAACAGTAGATCCCAATTAATGAACATTTTAGTAATAGACTACTTAACAAGAACCAATCATGAATTGAGTCTCACTAAAGCTCAAACAATGAGTTAGCAGAAAACGGTTTGGGAGAAAGGGAAAGGGAGGGGGGTGGGTGGCATTTGTTAAGCCCAATAGTCCACTACCAATTATGTGTCCACTAGCCATGTTAGTTGTTGAGTCAGCAATTTTTTCGACACATGAGGAATAAATAGCTTTACCTACACTCTTAAAAACCAAATATTGGCTCAAGTGACCGGAAGGTACAAATTACCACAATTTGTATTGCTTTAAGTATTTAATTAATTGCATGAAATTCTTATTAAGGACCATGATGTAACCATGTGCAAAGTTCAATATACATAATTTGGACTTGTGCCCTTAAAGATGCTCTGCAGGAGAAAAAAGAAATGAAAAACAGATGTTGCAGAAGAAGAGTGGAAAGTAGTCAACTAGGCATTAAGCTATGTTGCACCAAATCACCTCCCTTACTGCATTCCTTGTTTTGGACACGTGGAAATATGGAAAACCCATTGAAACGAGCCCGAAATGTTTCAGACCCATTTCTGCAATATTTTTTTAAAAAAATGCACTTACTTTCTGGAAATGCGTTTCTTTGCCTCAAGAAAACATATTGCTTCTTTGCCTTAGAAAACAGATAGGGCAATTACCTCTGTTTTTTACTCCTCTCTCTCTGTGCTGCCAACTCATCACCTACCTCATACACTGAAACTTCGAAGGCAATAGCAGCTGAGCAGCAGTGCCTTGGCTTGTGAACATTTTATTTTCCGCTGCTTCTTGATTTTTGGGTTTTTAGGTTCTGTTCTTCTGGATTCTGCTCTTGAACCATTCAATGAATCATTGAATTTTTAGAATGTTTGAATTGTTAAATTTTAAGAGTGTTTGGATAGTTGAATCATTCAATGAACTGTTGAATTTTTAGAGTGTTGGGTTTTTAGGTTCTGTTTTTGGCTTTTTTTTTTTTTTTTTTCTCTCTCTCTTAAATTAGGCACATATTGGTGGTTTCTGTTGGCTATTTGTGTGTATGGGTTGGTTACTTATTTCCAAAAGCATAATCACACTGCACAAATAATTCATCATTTGGGTATAAGTTAATATGTATAGCTTTGTAAGAATACATTAATTGAGTTTGCTAAAGAATTCAAAATTGATTACCAAGTTTAGAATGTAACTATATATATATATATATATATATATATAGTATATTTGTGTGTTTCCACCACGTTTCATTTCCTATATTTTTTGATAATGTCATTTCCGCATGTTTATTTCCACGTTTCTCGTTTTCCTGTTTCTGTTTCATGCAACTTAGCCATTAAGCTTTTATGCTGGTATCAAATTTAATTGCAATACTAAATAATAATTATAATTTGAAATTGATAAGTGAAATCTAAAGCAATCACATAAAATATTCAAAAAATACAAATAATTACGACTAATTATACTGTGCACTATTCAGAATCACAATTAGTCACAGGTTTAATTATTTGTCTTAAGTGCCTGATTTACAATGTACAATAATTGGCCAAAGACATGCTTGGGAAAGTTATATTACAACTATCTTAATCACAAAGTAAGTATGATGACATGCAGGCATATACCTCCAAGCTTTTGAGCTTCCTTGATAACATGAAGTGCAAGTGTTGTCTTCCCACAAGCTTCTTGCCCGTAGATTTCAACCATTCTTCCCTAAAAAGTGAAAGGTAGAGTTCACCAAAGTTGTAATGATGATATTCCAATATTTCACAGCTCTAATTACAGAGTTGCATGTCAATATGATTATCACTATTAGATAAATATTCACTAAAAGGCAGAGGGTTACCAATATCCCAATTTTCACTGCTCCACTAAATAAGCTGCATGTATATAATTATCTCTAGCAGATAAACATTCAATGAGAATCTATTCATATTTTTTACATAAAATGTCTAATGTTAATAAATAATTCAGACTATTCAAGCAAAAACTCTTAAGAGTTAAGCAACAATAACTATTTCATATCTCGATGACTAACCTGAAGGGCAGGCTAAGTATTGCAATAAAAATCACCTTAGGCAATCCACCAATACCAAGTGCGAGATCAAGCTTGAGTGAGCCTGTAGATATTACAGGAGCATGCCTTGAGTTGAAAAACCGGTGCAAAGACAACATGGACTCTCTATAAAATTCACCAGAGAGTTGTGTGACAGCCTGATGAAGTGCAATATCTTTTTTAATTGCCTCACCATCATCATGGAGTTGATCACGTTGAAAAAAATCTGAAACATTAGCTGAAAACACAAAAGCATTTCTAATTGAATAATTAGACTCGCAACATATTTGTTAAGTAGGAAGCACAGGTATAAACACATAGTAAAAAGCCCCTATTTATCTGAGAAATTATTCAACACATGAAATGAAAATAGTGTTTTCTTGACACACAAATACAGAGTCTACCTAAAAATATGAAAAGTAGTGTTCCGGGCTCATTGTATAATTTGCCTACTTATCTTGAGGTAATCATAATAAATACAACCATACTCCAAACAACATGCGCATACAAAGACCAAAAATCGGGTAGTTAGAGGTGTGGTGCAAATCTTGTTTTAGCAAAAATAATGCAGCAATTCCATATTAATAACTGTTCACTAAAATGCGAATAGGAAAGTATTAATTGCCTTCAGAACATAGAAGGTGAGCGTTCCTCCCAATACAACCAGTTGCATTTCTTGCTCCGTTCTGCCATGACAACAGCAAACATGTCAGACACAGGGACGAAAATAGTTCATCATGAACAAAATTAAGCCGCTGTAGAAATAGCAGCGACAGAAACCTGTGGGCGAGAGGGGAAGATAGAGCGGAGGCGAAATCCTCTCAAGGAATAAAGCCGAAGAGGGTGAAGAAACGGCACCATTTTTTTCTTAATTTTTAATAAAAATAAAATTTCAAATGTTGGTCGGTACTATCTCGGTTCTGCTTATAAGGGATTTTAGTTTTTGCCGGTTATGCCACCCTTCTAACCTTAATTTCGGCCGGTTCACGAGCTGATGTTTATTGGGTTTTTTTTTTTTTGGAGGGGGGCTAATAATTAAAAAAATATAAATTTTTAAAGGAATTTTCAATAGTATTCAAAAAATTTTAATTTTTATTAATTATACTTAACATAAAGAATTAATTTCAATTGTATCTCAAGTCAAAATCAAAATATTAAAAAGTGTAAATTAAATTTAATTAATTTTTATACTTTTTCAATTAATTCAATCAAATTTAAACATAAATTTAGATTTTAATTAATATGATAAAATGTATAATAAATTTAATTAATTAAAAATAAATATAATTAAATAAAAAAATAAAAATATCATATAAATTAAAATCTTAACTTAAATTTAAATTTGACTAAACTAATTAAAAAAATATAAGAGTCAATTAAGTTTAAATTTATATTTTACTAAATTTTAATTTTGACTCGAATAATTAAAATCAATTCGTTACATTAAGATATAATTGACAAAATTAAAAATTTTAAATACAATTAAAAATTCGAGTAAAGATTTAAATTTTTTAAATATTAGACCTTTTTTAAAAGAAAATGAATATGAAAAATTGCTAGGTTCAAGAATCGAGTTCTTCTCTTTGAAAGCATAATTTTTTTAGAGTTAAATACGCCAACTGTTTAAGTTTTATCTTATTATACTATTCAGTCTTTCAATTTTTAAAATTATATTAAAAAAATCTTTATATTTTGATTTTATTAATATTTTATCCTTCTAATCAATCTAAAATGATTATAATGTCATTTATTATAAATCAAATTTTTTTATCCTACCAAACCCAAACAACAAATCAAAATGAAATATCAAAATCAAAACCCAAAACAACTCAAATTCATCATTTTTCCAGTCTCATGAATAACCCAAAATCCAAATTCATCTTCAATAAAAAACAGACAAAATCAAAACCTAACATTGCCTAACAAGCACTACTCTCCAGCTGAATCAAAAATTAAGACGTTTTATCATCATCAACATAATGTAACCCACCCAACGCACCAGCCACGATAGCCGACCTCACCCCTCTCAATGCATTGCACACAACGTTTGTCCCAAAACCTGCAGCCACACTGCTCTAGCATCGTCCGTGTCTGTAATCACCACCACTCCATTATCCATCCTCGCATAGATCACATCACCACCCTGATGCGGTGATTTGGAAAAAAAAAAAAAAAAAAAAAAAACAACTTAGATTGAAACCCATCAAACATAAACACTTAAACAACGAAATCGGATCGAAAAAAGAAAAAGGTAATCAACAAACAAAAAAAACCCTTACATGAGAATAAACATCATTCACAAAATCATTCAAAACATACAAACTCATTCACATAATTACAATTCAAGTAACAAAACAAATAAAAAGAACCCAGAAAACACTAACAGCAGATTCATTAACAAAAATGGAAAATTGAATCTAAGTTAACAGATTCAAAACACAAATGAAAAAAGTGCAAGAGAAGCCACCTCACGAAATTAAGGAGGTACAAAATCTAGATTCGAAGCCATCTAACGGAATGATGAATTTAAAAAAAAAAAAAGAAATGCAAAAGAATTTGCCACCCCTAATTTTACGTCGAAGAAGGGAAAGAGAGGATTTAAGTTATGGTGCAGATTCTTCATCTAGGCCGGCTAAGATGTGTTGTTTTTATTAAAAATAATTGAGTTATTGAAGATCTAAAATTTCCATAGAATAGAAAATATGTAAATGCATAAAAGCAAAAAGAAAAATGTGAAACATCTTTTTTAGTGTAAAATAAAAATTAATTAATGCAATATATATATATATATATATATATATATATATATATATATATATATATATATTCAATTAATTATAATAAAAATGCGTCATTTACATTCATTTAATATTCACTCCATAACTTTTTCAAAATTGCTATAAAAAAAATCCTACAGAACTTGAAATAAACCTTTATTTTATTTAATTTCAATAAAATTTTTTATTTTACAGTTAAAAAAATATTTCGCATTCTTTTAACTTTTATGCTTTAAAATATTTTTTATTTTATAGATTTTTTTAAACTTTCAATATTCAATTTTTTTTCAACAAAGCTCACACATTATTTTATATTTCTTTATATAATTAAACTTTTTTAATTTTAACTTATTTTTTAGTTTGCAAAAGAAAAAAAACAAGTGAAGATTAAATTGTAATTAATTACTATGAAAAAGAAACTTCACATTTAAGTGCCAAAATAGTTATCATATTAAAAGATGGCTAAATTTGTCATTTGTTTAAAATAAGTTTTAAATATAAGTGTAATTAGTAATCAGTAGAATATAAATAGTCTCACCATATTTTTATCCTTAAATTTAAAATGTTTTAGTATTACTTAAAATGAGGATGAAAATTGCTTCAAATTTGCAGACATATCAGTTCAATTATATATCATATTCAAAATATTTGGTTTGAGATATTCAATTTGAATATTTAATATTTTTAATTTTTGTTCCCTATGTTACTTTAAAAAAAAAATTTATTCTCTATGTTACTAAAAAGTTAAACTTCTCATTTTAAATTTTTTATGTGTTGTTATATTCAAATTAAATTTTAATTCTTATTTTGGTTATTACAAACAAAAAATTGTTTATCTAATTTTTTATGCAAGTTTTTTTCAGTTTCTCTTGTAGGTTTCTGATTCAATATTTAAAGTTTGATAAGGTAAAGTTATATAATAAGATTCAATTATTGGAGTAAAGAAAATTGGCCAATGAGCATTGTGAATTTCCAATGAGTATTTAGGCAGATTAATAAGTGTTGGACTAAGACAGTTAATCTTTAGTCTTGAACCTCTTTTGATCTTGACAAAAGAGATTGATCAATTCTAATGTTTAAATTAAGTGTTGTTTTGTAGTTTTTTTAGGTTGTCTCTAAATTAGAAGTTGGATGAAGTTCATAATCTCTAAAGAAAGCAAAGTGTCTCCTAATTCGCAACCGCAACTTGATAAATCACGACCGCGAACTAGACTAAGGCAGGTTGAAAATTTGGACAAGCAAATTCGCGGACCACTTATCTGCCGCAACCCATCCAAAGATAGGAGAACCAAAGTCACAGACGAATTTGTGGTGTGTGTCATGCCTCAATTGCGACTGCGAATTTTGAAGTAACTCAGGAGAGAATCAAGTCCACAACCACAACATGACAAATGTCTCAGGTGACCATTAGAAGATAAAAATTGCGATGGCAACTTATGGGTAGCAACCGCGAATCATGAAGAAGAAGATGGACATTACAAACAAATTCGAGTCCTAAGTCGCGGCCTGTACAAGAAAAATCGTGACCGCTACTTTTTGTGAGCAAGTGAAAGGCAATGACTATATTTTACTGGTGAACCAATGAGAAGATGACACGTGGACTAGCTATTAGAGATAAACATAGATTTTTGCCACAATTTTGGGCTCTCGTATGGAAAATTGGAAAATTCCGACCGCGAAAGAGTAGCAACGACCGCGAATGAAACCTGATAAACATTTAATGCAAAATCTGTCTAGTATACTTTAGAGATTTGCTGCCAGTTTTATTACAACATCTTTTTGGTGGGTAAAGGCTATAAATATCTCACTAAACATATGTAAATGCAATAGAATTCATTAATTTGTAACTCAAACTCTTGCAATTTTGCTACCCAATCCTTTCATTTCTTTAAGTGATTATTTGGTGTGAGCATAAACACCATTTGTGAAGGTTGTAGTGTGAGCCTATAAAAACACTAAAGAGAGGTTGTTGTGTGAGCCTTAAAAACACAAGTGTAAAGGTTGTTGTGTGAGCCTAAAAAACACAAGTGTAAAAGTTAGGTGTGAGCTTAGAAACACCTTTTGAAGATAATAGAACACCCAATTGCAGAGAATTGGGGAGTGAACGTAGGGTCTATTATACCCGAACCACTATAAATTTTGTGTCTCTCTTCTACTCATTTTTCTTCTTACTTTCTTGTTTAAATTTTTATACACCAATTCAACCTCCCCCTCCCCCCTCCTTCCTTTTTGTTGCCTAGGGCCAACAAGTGGTATCAGAGCCAAACCTTACATTCTAGCCTTAATTGGGTGAGATAAGATCAATGGCACAAGAGGGAATCCATTCACACCTCAAGCCTCACTTTGATGGATTCGACTATACTCATTGAAAGTATAAAATGGAAATCTATCTTGACACAGATGTGGTGGACCTCTGGGATGTGGTTATCAAAGAATGGAAGCCACCCACTAAGGTAGTGGATGGAATTGAAGAACTTATCCCAAGAGAAGAATGGGTTGAAGCTCACTGGAGATCAAATGGCAAAAACAAGAGGGCAATGACCATTTTTCTAAGCTCTCTCTAGAGAAGAGATTGGAAGAGTGCAACATTGTCCAACAACACATGCCATTTGGAAGACACTTGAGAACTAATATGAAGGTACAACACTAGTCAAGTCAAGTCGGTTGGAGATGTACGTGATCGAATGGGAGCTATTCATGATGAAGGACAATGAAAGCATCACTGAAATGACGAATAAGCTCCTATCTATCGTCACCAACATGAAGAAATTCGGAAGGACTCTCACAAACTATGAGGTAAACACAAAAATCCTTAAAACTCTTCCTTTAGATAAATTTGGTGCTAGAGTATGTAGCATTCAAGAGTCCAATCTGAAGATTGGAAAAGTGCCAATAGATGTGTTGATAAACAAACTCTTCATTCATGAGTTGGCATTACAAAAAGAAGAGCAAATGAAGAAACTAAGAGGCCAAAGAGATAAACCAAAAAAAGAGAGAAGAACCTTAGCTCTTAAATCTTCAACAAAGGAGAAGAAGGTAGAAATTACCTCAAGTGATGAAGAAAGTGACAAGGAAGAAGAGGAGCTGGCAATGCTCTCAAGGAGGACAAAGGAGTTGATCAAAAGAAGAAAAGAAATAAAAGGTTTTAAGAAGACAACTCCTAGTCTAAAAGAAAAATCCAACAATGTCACTTGCTATGAATATGGCAAGCAAGACCACATCAAGTATGAGTGTCCCAAATTGAAGAAGAAGAAGAAGAGATGGGACAAGGAGAAAAAGAAGAGTTTTTCAGTTACTTGGGATGACAACTCAAGTGAAGAAGAGGAAGAAGGAGAAGTTGTTAATATTTGTTTCATGGTACAATAAGATTCTATAAATGAGGTAAGTACTTCTTCTCATTCTCATTCTAGAATACCACAACAAAATGGTGTTATAAAGAGGAAAAATAAAACATTGGTGGAAATGGCTAAGATAATGCTCAATGAGTATTCTCTACCAAATTATTTTTGGGCCGAAACCATTAACACTGCATGTTATATTACAAATAGAGTTTTTAAAAGACCTATTCTCAATAAAACTTCTTATGAGCAATGAAATGGTAGAAAAACCAAGATAACATACCTTAGAGTATTTGGATGTAAGTGTTATATTTTGAACACCAAGGATAATCTTGGGAAATTTGATTCAAAAACCAACAAATGTATCTTCTTGGGATATTCCACCTCAAGTAAAGCATATAAAGTCTTTAACAAAAGTTCAACGGTAGTTGAAGAGTCTATGAATATTGTTTTTGACGAATCTAGTAAACTTGATCTTAGGAAATGTGTTTTTGTTGATGATCTTGTAGGTGACTTTGAGAAGTTGAAATTGGAAAATTCTACAAGAAAAGAAGATAAAGAAGAAGGTGATTCATCAAGAGTAGATGAAGACCAACATCAACAACAACAAGTAGAGCCAAGCCAAGATCTACCCAAGGATTGAAGATTTTCCAAGTATCACCTTAAGGACTTGATCATTGGTAATACATCTAAAGGTGTAAGTACTAGATCTCAACTTAATCCTTTAGATAATAATCTTGCTTTTGTTTCTCAACTTGAGCCAAAATCAATTGATGAGGCTCTTGATGATGAGAGTTGGGTACTTACTATGCAAGAGAAACTCAACCAATTTGAGAGAAATAAGGTATGAGAACTTATCCCTAGGCCTAAAGAACACCCAATTATAGGTTATACGTAGGTGTTTAAGAACAAGTTAGATGAGCAAGGTTTCATTACTAGAAACAAAGCTAGATTGGTTGCTAAGGGATACAACCAAGAGGAAGGCATAGATTATGATGAAACCTTTGCCCCCGTAGCAAGATTAGAGGCCATTAGGATTTTTTTTAGCCTTTGTATGTCACATGAATTTTAAACTTTTTCAAATGGATGTGAAAAGTGCATTTTTAAATGGAATCATTGAGGAGGAAGTCTATGTTGAACAACCTTCCGATTTTGAGTCACATTGTTTTCCAAACCATGTTTTTAAATCGAACAAAGCCTTATAAGGTTTGAAATAAGCTCCAAGAGCTTGGTATGAAAGGCTTAGTTCATTTCTCTTAAAAAATGATTTTGAAAAAGGAAAGGTGGGTACCACACTTTTTGTTAAAAATCACAAACATAACACATTAATTATTCAAATCTATGTTAATGATATCATTTTTAGTGCTACTAATGAATCTCTTTGTGAGGAGTTTGCTAAGTGTATGACTAAGAAATTTGAAATGAGCATGATGGGAGAACTTAAGTTCTTTCTCGGTCTACAAATCAAGCAATCTAAGGAAGGGATCTTCATCAACCAAGCCAAATACACAAGGGAGATACTCAAGAAATTTGGCATGGATGGTTGCAAGGTAGCTAAAAACCCAATGAGTGGTACCATTAAGTTAGATAAGGATGAATCGGGCAAGACAGTAGATGAAAAGAGATATCGAGGTATGATCGGATCTCTGCTTTATCTTACTGCGTCTAGGCCAGATATCATGTTTAGTGTTTGTATGTGTGCTAGGTTCTAATCCTCACCTAGAGAGTCACACTTAAATGTTGTTATGAGGATTTTAAATATTTGCATGGCACAGTTCACTTAGGGTTATAGTGTCCTAGGGATTCTTCCTTTAGTCTCGTAGGATATTCAGATACGGATTATGCAAGTAGCCTATTAGATAGAAAATGCACTTCCGGGACTTGGCAATTTATAGGTGAATACCTAGTTTCTTGGTTTAGTAAAAAGTAAGTGTCGGTTGCCTTATCCACCATAGAAGCCGAGTATATTGTTGTGGGTTATTGTTGTACCTAAGTCATTGGATGAAACAAAAATTGAAGGATTTTGGCAAAGTGATTGATCACATTCCTATTAAATGTGATAACATAAGTGTTATTAATCTCTTTAAGAATCTCATCCAACACTCTAGGAACAAACACATAGATATTAGACATCATTTTCTTAGAGATCATGTGTAAAAGGGTGATGTTATGTTAGAATTTATTGACATAAATCATCAACTTGTAGTCATTTTCACTAAACCTTTAAATGAAGAAAGAATGAACTTCATTAAGAGAGAATTGGGAATGCTTGATGGAAGTTCCCTGAAGTGAAAATTTTTAATCTTATGAGTGAAATTGTTATGTGTATTGATATTTGTTAATTTGTGATATTTGTGTTTGATATAGTAAAGTGGATCACAATTTTTTTTTTTTCAAAACTCAACTATTTTTCCATGCTGACTCATAATTCGCGGTCGTTATCCTTCATTCACGATCGCAACCTCATAATTCGTGGTCGCTATACTTCATTCACGGTCACGAATTACAAGTCAAAGCCACCTAGCCACTAAACATCAATTTGCAGTCGCAAAATTTCTGCTCCACCACGAATTTTGGTCAAATTTTCAAATTTTTGACCATTAGGCGCGTATTCCCTAGGAAAATTTGTCTATTACTCACATTTTTTTGGAATTGTGGTCGCGACTAATGATTTCACAGACGCTAATTAGAGTAACTGCCTAGACATTTAAGTGATTTGATTGCCAAAAATTTTCAACTCTTCATTAATCCATTTCTAGTTCTTTCTAGTCGTTTATACACCCCTTCAACCGCTATAAATACCCCCTTCAACAGTGACATCCTCATTTTTATTCCAAACATCTTCTCTTTCTCTCTCTCACTCAAAGCAATCAGATCCTCCCAAACTCTCTTCATCTCTTGCAATGGCCCCAAAGAAGATCTCTAAAGCAGAAAAAAGAAAGGGAGTGGCTCAACCCTCTGTACCCCCTGCACTCCAACTCGTGAAGGGAGTTACTAAGGAGGAGAAGGAAAAATATAAAGCAAATTCCTTCAAGATAATCCTCCCTAACAAGATCCCTTCCACTTTCCTATTAGAAACCTTGAGTATCAATAATGAAATTCGGGCTTTTCTTTCTAATCTTGGGTGGAACGAGTTCATCTTCCGATATGAACCTAGCTACGAAGAGGTTGTGTGAGAGTTCATATGCACCGTCCATCTTAGTCGCAAAGCCGAATCTCCGATGGGTCAATACGGGTTAGTATTTCGAGCCTTTGGCGATCCTTTCTACATAACCTTTGAACAACTCTCGTTTCTTTTTAATTTACAAGTTAGAGAAAACATTCCCTTCACAATCTCCATACTTGATGTTATCTATTTCGAGTTTTAGTCAGAAATCTCCATAGAAACCAAACAATACCCTCAGTCCTCTTTGGCCAAACACATAAAATCCCTACCCTTTTAGATACTCCACTGTATCATCACCTTTTCCATCAATGCAATAGGTGATGGTAACGAGAAGGTGTCCTAAAAAGACTTGGCATTCCTTTTCTGCCTTGTCAAAAATAAACCCATACAAATAAGATGATACCTTGTGGATCAGTTGATCCACATAAGTACAAAACCTAAGAGTAAGTTCCTTTTGCCCTCTCACATCACTGTTATATGTCATTTCGTTGGAGCCCTTGATGTGGAAAAAATAAAAAAAACAACTCACTAAGAAGCTTCTTCCTTCCCAAAACTTTCTTGATCTCACTTACCTAATAAATGCCAAAGCAATACACTCGAATACTTATGCCTATACCCTGGGTGCATTCGGGGCCAAGAAGATGAAAACTTCTCAAGCTTCTAAAAGAAAGGAAGAGGCTCTATATTGAAGAAGGCACATTTTTTGTCCCTCTTCCTCAACCAAAACCCAAGTCCAAGTTGTCTCTTGCCACCATCAATCGAAAGTTAGATAAGATATTGAAAATGATGAAAAGGAGATTCTTATTGCTCTTACATCTTCATAGTGACATGGTGGATATTCAAGAGAAGTTAGGGGTTCCTCTTTGTCATCTTCTGGACTACACCAAATTTGAGGATTCACAAGATGAAGATGGCAATGAAGAAGTTGAAGATGCAGATGAAGCAGAAGGAGCCACACATGAGCAAAAGGAGGGAACTTCTTGAGATGATAATGATTTTCCATCCTTTTAGATTAGGTATCCTTTGTATTTTCTTATTTTTGTGTTTATGTTTCAAAATATTATGATCACACAGTTATAAATAAATAAATTTGTGTTTCTTTGCAAACTTTTATTTTATGTGATTGATGCATTTTATCTTTATAATTTTGCATTCTTATTTTGCTCTTTATGTATACTTATGCTTGTTTTTCTTTTCCCTTTTATCTTTTCACCCTCTTTTTTATCTTGCCAAAAGGGGAGAGATAGAAACTAGAAATAATCTAAGTCTAAGAGGGAGAGAAAATAATTTACAAAAAGATAGCATTAGTTGAGGGGGAACATCAAACTATCATACTTAGGAAATTTTACCTTAAGCATTATTCATTGAATCAAACTTCACTCCAACTTAATATTTCTGCATTATTTTCCCTTTGGATCAATCTAAGTTTTCAAAATAAAAAAGGGGGAGATTGTTGGACTAGGATGATTATTCCTAAGTCTTGAACCTCTTTTGATCTTGACAAAGGAGATTGATCAATTCTAATGTTTCAATTAAGTGTTGTTTTACAGTTTTTTTTTAGTTAATCTCTAAATTGGAAGTTGGATGAAGTCCATAATCTCTAAAGAAAGCAAAGTGTCTCATAATTTGCAACCATAACTTCATAAATCGTGACCACGAACTAGACTAAGGCAACTTGAAAAATTGGACAAGCAAATTCGCGGGCCATTTCTTTACCGTGACCCATCTAAAGATAGGAGAACCAAAGTCACAGACGAATTCACGATGTGTGTCATGCCTCAGTCGCGACCACAAATTTTAAAGTAACTCAAGAGGGAATCAAGTCCACAACCACAACATAACAAGTGTCTCAGGTGACCGTTGGAAGATAAAAATTGTGATGGCAACTTATGGGTAGCGACCTCAAATCATGAAGAAGAAGATGGACATTTTGACAGACGAATTCGTGTCCTAAGTCGCGGCCTATACAAGAAAATTGTGACAGCTACTTTTGTGAGCAGGTGAAAGGCAACAACTATATTTTCTTGGTGAACCAATGAGAAGATGACACGTGGACTAACCGTTAGACACCAACGGGGATTTTTGTCACATTTTTGGGCTCCCGTATAAAAAATTGGAAAATGGTGATCGCGAAAGAGTAGTAGTGACCGCAAATGAAGATTGACAAGCATTTAATGCAAAATCTGTCTAGCATACTTTAGAGATTTACTACCAGTTTTATTGCAACATCTCTTTTGGTGGGTAGAGGCTATAAATACCTCACCAAACATATGTAAATGCAAGAGAGTTCATTAATTTGTAACCCAAACTCTTGCAATTTGCTATTCAATCCTTTCTATTCTTTAAGTGATTGTTTAGTATGAGCATAAACGCCATTTGTGAAGGTTATAGTGTGAGCCTACAAAAACACTAAAGAGAGGTTATTGTATGAGCCTTAAAAATACAAGTGTAAAGGTTGTTGTGTGAGTCTCAAAAACACAAGTGTAAAAGTTATTGTGTGAGCCTTGAAAACACAAGTGTAAAAGTTAGGTGTGAGCTTAGAAACACCATTTGAAGATAGTGAAACACCCAATTACAGAGAATTGGGGAGTCGATGTAGGGTCAATTATACCCGAACCACTATAAATCTTGTGTCACTCTTCTACTCATTTTCTTTCTTACTTTCTTGTTTTAATTTTTCTACACCAATTTAACCCCTCCCCCCTCCCCCTCCTCCTTCTTGGTGCCTTGAGCCAACAATAGGCATTATGAACATTCAATGAGGATTGAAAAAGCTAAACTAAAATAGCTTCTTTTTTTTTTTTTTGGTAAGGCTTAATGATGGTAAAAGAATTGATCAACGACCATTGAATAAGAACCATGAGCATTGAAGGAATTTAACGATGGTTGAAAAAGCTTACTAAAATTACCTAACTCTCCTGAGTATGCCAAGGACAATTGAGGATGTTAGCAACAAGCATTGAGATGATCACAACAAATGTGGGCAAGATCACAATAAATGTTAAATTTTACCACTAAACTACTCGAATGATTAAGACTAGATATGTCAATGAAGATTATTATTTGAACAAAACATTAAATATGGTCAATGATCATTGAGAATTCCAAAAAGGAATGTTGATTTGAGAAAGCTCAAATAGCTAAAAGCAATGATGATTAAGAGATTTACAACTAGCATTAATGGAATTCAATAAGCATTGCATAAATTCAATGATGGTGGACAAGGGAAAGACATGATACTTCATAGGCATTGAAACAAGGCCAATCGAGCGTTGAAACATCTAATGACCATTGAAAATGGCAATGATCATTGACACCAGCTATATTGACACTCTAACAGCTTTTTATTGTGCCTACCAGATAGTTTTGCTTTTTCCACATTTTTAAAGACTATAAGCTTAAAGAACAATAAGAGACAAGTTGAATGAGCTAGAGCAAACTAAGTGTAAGAGATTTCAAGCTTTAAAGACTAATCTAAAAGTTCATATGTCCAGCTATTTGAACTAAAGTGTTTTTCAAAAAGCTTATGATTATTTCTAGAAGATTTGTATTGATACATCAATAATAATAATCTCTAACTCACTTGAGTGTTTTTAAGAGGTATTATTCTACTTGTATTAAGGGTTTGAGTGAGAAAGTTTTCCTTTTATGTTACTTTTATCTTTTGTGTGACAAAACCTATTAGATTAGAGTTAGAACCTTAAAATCAATTATTTGTGAAATGTTTAAGATAATGTCTATAAACTAACTTAGGATAAGGTTTGAATAGTGCCCATAAACTATTTATGAAAGACTTTTAGGTGTGCCCACAAATTCACCTTATGCAGGCTAAATGTATAAATTTACTAGTGTAAAGATTTTCAGTAGCATTTACAAGCTATTAGTTAGTGGAAATCTCTAATGGATATAAAAGAGAGGATGTATGCTTAGTTTAAGCTGAAACTCTATAAAAACTTAGTGTCATTATGTGATTGATTCTCTTCTCCATTCTTGAAAAAGGTTTTAAACTTGCCATTGCCCTGTTCAATCTCTTTCTAGGGCATCTTGGGATAACAAGTGATATCAGAGCTAGTCTTTTCAATCAAGTTTAAGATAATAAGTGATATCAGAGCCAATCTCTTCAATCAAGTTTAAGTACAAAAAGTAAAGATCAATAGCAGATGGAAGATTGAATGTTGGAAAATCCATTTTTACACCTTTGCATTTTGATGGCTAAGATTATCCTTTTGAAATAAAAGGATGAAAATTTACTTGGATAGTGAAGGGATTTAATTGTGGGATGTTATAGAAGAAGAAATAAAGATCATAGTAAAAGTTATGAATGGTAAAGAAATTCCCAAAGCTAGAGGAGAATGGAGCAATAAAGAAAAAAAGCAACATTACATAGGAATGAAAGTTGCAATTAGTCCAAAAAGCTTACTTAGCAGCCTCGATCATAATAGAACGTCAAAATGTCTCTCAACTAAAGAAATATATAACATTTAGAGAAAAATATACTTAAAGGAAATATTTCAAGAAGAAAGAGTTGTGGACATTGCTTTAGAATAACTTTAAAACATCTTTAAAATCTATAAGGATGTAGAGAATATGAATCTATTTCAGGATCATAATTGTTACATGGCTTTAGAAGAAGATGATGAAGACTTTAGAAATGAAAGAGGTGAGGAAAATGAGGTAAATCTTTTTAACATTTACTCTGGAAAATACATATAAATGTTAATCTTACTAAGAGCTGTGACTTTTTAACATCATCTTCTTCTATTCTTTAAAAAGAAAATGAAGTACTAAAAAAATTCTCTTAAGAGTCTTGACTCCCTCACCAAGGAGGTTAAGTCACTAAGGTTGAGAACAATAACCTCAAGAAGAATATATCTAAATTCATCAAAGGGAAAGAGAAATTGGACTCTAATATTGAAGTACACATTAGTCCTTACATAAACATGGACTAGGATTCATTGCATCTACTTCTTCTATTCCTTTCACTTCTCAAACCACATTTATGAGAGCTAAAGACACAATGACATCTAATCCACTAAGGATTACTCAACCTAAGTTTCCACAAAAGGTAAAATCAAAAGCCAAGAAAAATAGGGTAAGACAAAAACCCTTTAATAAGAGATTTACTCTCATCAAGAGTAAAGCCATACTCTCATTATGAGTAACCATGCATTCATATATCAATCATATAAGCCTAATAAGCAAATTTTACATAGATATGATGCATTGCATGCACATAAATTTCATTAAAATATGCTTATGCATGTGCCTCTTATAAAAAGTCCAAATGAATGGACACATCCAACATCTTAAAAGTCAAGGATACACTTCTAAATGGATTTCACCAAGGTTTAATGCATTAAAGAGGCATACACATGAGAAAATAGTTTATGCATATCATTTCTAAAACCAATAACCATGCATATTTGATAATAATTGTTATTACTGTGGCATAAATGGTCATAATGATCATCATTGCCTTTCTATAAGGCATGATTAGTAGTTAAGAAAAGCTAACCATTAAGGACCCAAGAGAATTTGAGTACCTAAGAATAATTGATTTCTTTGTCTTGTGGGTGTGCTTACAATCTAAGATGGAAAAAGATGAGTAGTATCAAGATAGTGGATGTTCTAAGCACATAAGAGGGTATATCAAGTTCTTCACCAAACTTGAGAAGATAGAAGAACATGGGAATATCTCCTTTGGACATAATGGCAAGGCAAAAATAGTAAGTATTAGTAAAGTAGGTAAGGATGTTGACTCACCCATCCTACAAAGTTCTTTTAGTTTATGATCTAAAAAATAATCTTCTTAGTGTAAGTCAACTGTGTGATAAGAGTTTGTTGGACTAAGTTATTCAAACCTAAGTCAAGACTCTCTTTTGATCTTGACAATATAGATTGAAAGGTTTTAATATCAATTTTAAGTGTTGTTTTTGCAGTTATTAAGATAGAATCTCATTAGGAGTTGAATAGAAGTGATTAGAAGCAAGAAACTC
>CATIWR010559729.1:0-13278 GCA_949677035.1 Omphalea diandra | reverse complement strand
TTTCTTTCTTCCTTAGCTCTCTCTCTCTTTCATCTGGTGTATTTCGACCTTATCTCCTCTCTTACCAGCCCATAATGGCAGATAATTATAATTTGTATTCTTACTCTAATAGGACAAAAGATTGGTGGCTTGTTCCTATTGGTTAAAAGTTAAACAATTTTGCTTTTAGTCCATTTTCTTCATTCCTTCATCACCTTCGTCCATTCTCTAATTTCTATATGCTCTTTACACTTTTAAATGAGCTCTCAAATACCATTATTTATGATGCTATAATAAGCACACAACATGAAATAATTTGTCATATAACTATGCAAACACTGCATATATGTTCAAGCATCCCAAATGCAACGATGCCATTGTCATTGTTGTGTTTTTACAATTCACATGTCTAAATGATTATTTATCCTGTGCATATGTTCATGTGTGATTTCATATCATTTGATACAGTGCAAATTCTCATATGTGATTTCATATCATTTGTGCAATGAATATATTCATGTGATAATGCCAATGAATAGGGATAGAGATGTTGCATGATATCTTGGGTTTTCTACCATTTCATAGATCATAAGATGTTTTATTGAGAATGGGTCTTTTAAAAACTCTATTTGAAATATAACACAAAGTATTAATGGCTTCGGCCCAAAAGTAATTCAGTAAATAATACTTATTGAGCATGGTCCTAGCCATTTCTACTAGTGTTCTATTTTTCTCTCTACAATACCATTTTGTTGTGGTATTCTAGGAGTTGAAAAATTATGAAAAACTCTATTCTCCAAACAATAAGTTTCAAAAGAATCATTTTAAATTCCTTTCCATGGTCACTTCTAATAGATGAAATGAAGTAACCTTTTTTCATTTTGAACTCTTTTTGCAAAACTCTTGAAAGCATCAAAAGTATCATTCTTATGAGCTAAAAAAGACACCTAAGTAAACCTAGAATAGTCATCAACTAGGACTAGTGCATAATGCTTTCCACCTACGCTAGGACTCTTAGTGGGTCCTATCAAGTCCATATAAACTAGTTGAAAAGGTCTAGAAAAATTTACAACATTTTTTGCTTTGTGGGAGGCTTGATGTTGCTTCCTCATTTGGCAAGGACCACGTCTTGTCTTTAGTGAAAATTAGCTTGGGAAGGCCTTCTACCAACTTTCCCTTTAGATAGGCTTTGAAAAAGATCCATGCTTGCATGTCTAAGCCTTATATGCCATAACCAAGCTTCATTGCTTAAAGACATAAGACATTTAAATGGTTACCCAAATTGTCTAAGTCAATTGAGTAGGTATTGCCTTTCCTTTCACCCTTGAAAATAACCTCATGTCCACTAAAATGGTGACTCAGTATTCCCTAGGATCAAAGGTGACTTTATTACCTTTGTTACACAATTGACTTACACTCAACAAATTATGTTGTAAGCCACTAACTAATAAAACATTATCAATTAAGGAACAACCATTCTTACCAATAGTTCCAATGCCTATTACCTTACCCTTGGCATTGTTACCAGATGTGACATCTTCACCTTCCTTTTCTTTCAATGTCGTGAATAGCTTTCTATTTCCAATCATATGCTTTGAACATCCACTATCCATATGCCAATTGCTTGATTTAGTAGTTGCCACACTTCCCTACACAATAAAAGTGAGTCACCCTTTCTTAAGTACCCAAGCATATTTGGGTCCTAGGAGGTTAGCAATTGAAGGGTCCTCTAATTTGAGGTGAGCCTTCCTAATAAAACAGTAAATGTTAACATGCCCAAATTTCATGCAATAATGGCATTGGAGTTTAGACTTATGAGACTTTCTCCTATGTAGAAATTTAGTATTTATAAGAGGCCTTCTCATACCTTGATTATGTGAATGCATGCATGTGCATGTATGATGAGAAGTAGTAAGGAATTGTTTGTGAGTGGGAGCATGTTTTTTGTTGTACATATAGGCATGGTTGGCTCTTTGAGTCTTAGCTCTTGAGCTTTGGGGAGCCTTCCCTTTGGCCTTAGGCTTAGGAGGCTTAGTGCTAAGAGCACTTTTTTTCCCAGTTACCTCAACATTTGAGGTTTGAGGTTCTGATGATCTAATAAATGTAGTATGTGATGATGAGGAGGCTTCATTTAAGTCTAGAACATGTCTAATAAAAGATGGTCTTTGAGACACAATCAATGTGTCTAAGGCTTCCTTTTCTTTGTAGAACTTAGAGATTGAGCTTCTAAGCTTAATGACTTCTCATTTTAGAGAGTCATTCTCTTTTCTTAATAAAGCCAATGAAGAAGATGATATAGAAAGATTTTCCATATATTTCTTGAGCTCATCATTTGATGCTCGTAATTTGCTTACAAGATCATTGAAGGATTTATAATCATCCCCTAATTTTTGGCATTTTTTCTTATAAGACTTCATTTATGACTTGTTTTTGTCACATCTCATAGTAAGAGCTCTAGAAGCTCTTTATCTATCTCATCAAAATCATCTAAATCTGAATGAGAGTGGGAAGCAATACTTACCTCATTTGGAGAGTCTTCCTATGCCATGAAACAAATGTTAGCAACTTTTCATTCTTCTTAATCTTCACTTGAGCTGTTATCCCAAGTGGTTGAGAAACTCTTCTTCTTCTCCTTATCCCATCTTTTCTTCTTCTTTATTTTGGGGCAATCATATTTGATGTGGCCTTGCCTGCCACATTCATAGCAAGTGACTTAATTGGATCTCTCTCTAGGATTAGGAGTTATCTTTTTAAAGCTTTTTCTCTCTTTTCTTCTTTTAATTAACTCCTTTGTCCTTATTGAGAGCATTGCTAGCCTTTCTTCTTCTTTGTCACTCTCTTCATCACTAGAGGTTGTTTCTACCTCCTTTTCCTTTGTTGAGGATTTGAGTGCCAAGTTTGTTTCTACCTCTTTCTTCTTCTTTGTCACTTAGCCCTTTAGGGGATTTGACCTTAGCATTGGAGTTGCGCTTGCTTCCTACTTCCCTTTTTGGTGGTTCGATCTTGGGCCTATTGTTGGGCTTGTCATCACTGTTAAACTTGTTAGTCTAATAATTGAATTGAAATTGGGATTAGAATGCCTACTTTTATGTTGCATTTCAACCATAATTGCAAGGTGATATAACTCTTCCAAAGTGTTTGTTGGCCCTAAGCACCAAGAAGAGGAGGTTGAATTGGTGTATAAAAAAAAAATTAAAATGAGGATAAAAAAGAGTATAAAAGAAGACACAAGATTTATAGTGGTTTGTGTATAATCAACCTTATGTCCACTCCTCAATTCTCTGCAATTGGGTGTTTCACTCACTTAAAATGATGTTTCCAAGCCACACCTAACTTTTACACTTTGTGTTTTGAAGACTCACACAATAACCTTTCTTACAAATGTTGGCTAAGGAGAACACTAAAACCTCTCTTAAGTGTTTTCATAGGCTCACACTAAAACCTTTCTCTAGTGTTTTTACAGGCTCACACTGAAACCTATTACAATTGGTGTTTATGCGCACACCAAACAATCACTTTAAAAATAGAAAGAATGAGTAGCAAATGTGCAAGACTTTTATTATAGGTTAATGAATTCTCTTGCATTTACATCAGTTTGGTAGAGTATTTATAGCTCATACCCACCAAAGAGACGTTACACTATGAAGCTCATTAAATCTCCAAATCACTCTAGGTAGATTCTGCATTAATTGCATGATAGGCGAAAATTACAGTCGCTACTGAGGATTCACAGTCACGACATTCCAATTTCCATATGGGACCAAAAATTAAAATGAAAAACCCTATTTATGTCTAGTGGCTAATCGACATGTCATTTCTTCATTGGTCCATCAGAAAAATATAGTCATTGCTTTCTAACTGCCCATAAAAGTTGCGATCGTGATTATTCTTTGTATAGGGCGCGATTCAAGATGCGAATTCTTTTGTTTGAAAGACAATCTTCATCTTCTTGAATAGCGGTCGCTACCCAAAATGTCATCCTCATGAATTTTGTTCTCCAACGGATACCTGGGACGCTTGGTGTGCAGTGGTTGTGGACTTGGTTCCCTTCTTAGTCACTATGAACTTCACGGTTGCGAATGAGACACAATATTGACTGCGAATTGATCTATGACTTTGTCACTCCCATCTTTGGATGACTTGCGACATCGATGATGCCCGCGAATTCGTTAGCCTGGTTTCATCCTTTTCTTGAGGTAAGTTGCGGTCGTGAATTATAAGTCACAGATCGCGAATTTGGATGAACTTTGCCTTCTTGAAGATTATGAACTCCATCCAACTTCCACTTAAAAAACTAACTTAATTCTGCAAAACAACACTCAACTGAGACATTAGGATTGATCATTCTCCTTTGTCAATATCAAAAGAGGTCCAAGACTTAGGATTAACCATCCTAGTCCAACTGTGTCATATTGGTTTAGCTCAACTTCATTGGCAACTTCCCTATTGAGACCAATAAGAAAACATGCCAAAGTTTGCTCTATAGGCTCTTTAAGTTATGCCCTTATCAACGTGATTTCAAGATCTTGATAATACTCTTCCACACTTTTATTACCTTATATAATTATTTGCAACTTTTTTTATGCATTTATATTTCTCATGGCCCTCTTCATATCTACCCAAGTACAAATTGGTGGATTCCCACATCTTCTTCTAATACTTCTAATTTGATCCCACCATACAAGAACGTATCCTATAATTTCAATAATAACTAATTTAACCTTTTTTTCCTCACTATAATTATGATAATCAAAAATAAAATCTACCTTTTTTCCTGAGATAGGCTTTGAGATCATTGGAACCACTAAGGGTAGGAATCTTCATCTTAATGCTATTGAGATTGTCATCTTGCTTACTTGATCCTTGTGAGCTGCCTTCCTTAGAATTGCCTTCCTTATCATCTTGAACAATACTCCCTTGCCTTGGTTGCTTATAATTGGTACGAATGGTGTTGGAATTTGAGGCGAGTTGCAAGCTTTCAATCTTCTCATGCATTGCATGGAATTGCTTCTCAATCTAGGCCATATGAGCTTGTGAAGCTTTCATGAATAATGTCCAATCTAGTTCTTCTTTAAGATATACCATGGTTAGCAAATAAAAAAAAAAAAACCTTACTAAACACTCCCTCACATTTTTACACTCAAAAGATATCACTCACTCTCGTGTTTAACTCAAAACAAGTCTTTACCCTCTTTTAAGCTCACCATTCTTGCCTTTTACCTCTCTTGGATTCTTGTCTTTAAGTTATTTAGGGACTTATGTTACTTTATGTTGAATTCAAGCCTAAACAAACACAAACAAGCAAACTAACCCTAGAAAGGCTTAATAAGGAAATGATTCAGAATCAACACAATTAGTGCAAGAAATAAATCTTTAAAGGCCTAATTGATATTTTAAGAACAAAAAGGAATTTTGAAGTGTCAAGAATGAAATTGAACTTGAAATTAATGGATTATAGCCTAGGCCGAATACTAATGAAAACTTTAAAATTGAATAGTTAGTTTGCAAGCAAGTTCAATGTGATCCTTAGCTTCTTTTCTTTCTTTCTTTTTCTCTTTTTTTTTTCCTTTGATTTTTTTTCTTTTTAAAGCTAAAATAGAATTGGAATCAAAAGAAATATAAAGAACAACTTAATAATGCAAAGAAACTAATGAAAGTCGAATTGAAGGAGTCGAGTGCTAATCACAATTTACGCTTTTCTTTCAATTTGGAAAAGTTTGGTTCAGCTCTAGACACATAAATAAACATAAAGAATGCTTAAGACTCAAAGAAAAATGAATTGGAATGCAAGAAACACAAAGAAATAAAACAAAGATAGGGAACTTGCTAATTTTGCAATATGCACTCTTTTTGTGATTTTCTTGAGCTAATTGTTTAGAACTGGAATTAAACACAAGAGTGTCAATTAATATGATAAAACAAACTAATTTGATGAAAGAAAAGTAAAGATATAGAACTAAATATGATAGAATAAGAATAAACATAATTGAAGCCCTATGATGGAGATAAGACCCAAATTGATGCAAAAACATAAAGAACAACGAATTTTGGAGATAACTTACTTGATTTGAAGCCCTAGCTCTAATACCAAATGATATGAACAAGTTTGGATTAGATTCCTTATCTGTATGATTGAGAATAGTTGCCCAGATCTATCAAACCCAATATTAGAGTTTTGATCTTCAAATCTCAACTAGACCTTTGAAAAACTTATTTCTAGCAACCTAATAAAGTTTCAAAGTTGTGTTAACTCAAACCCTAAATCAACCAAGCCAATTTAAGATCATAATTAATAAGTTTGTGAAATTATTAAGTCTTCACTGAACAATCTCACTAAGTCTACTCAAGAACTCAATAAGAGAATTTAATCTCATAAGCGAAATAGATAAAAGAAATATTATTGATTACATTCCACTCTTGGTCGAATATGAGGGCTATTTATAGCCTTACAATGTTTAATCCAAAACCTACTAGGATTTAGTTTACATTCCCTAATAGATTCAATATTTGCTAATGTAATAAGGAAAAGATAATCATAAACTGAATAGGAAAACTAATCAAACATTGTGATTGGTCAACAAGATTACACTAAGATACTTTCTTATCTAAAGAACAACTAATCCTAAATAGAAAAGGAAAAGGATTCAACCTAATAAAGAAATCCTAATGACATTAGAAAATATTGGCAGCTAAAGAAATCTTGCAAGAATCTATGACTTTTGGCCTTATTGTCTTACTTTAATGCCTTAAGCTTCTTCTTACACGCCTTAGCCAAATTGGATTAGGGTTTGTTGCTTTTTAATAGTTGGCTCTATTATATTAAGTTAAGTGCTCCATTTAAAGAGTTTAAGCTCTCATCATCTTTTAATTGGGCTTCATGAATCCTTTGCTCTTCTTGGGCTAATCTAAGTGTAACTCGTTATTGAATGAATGTTCTAATTGTCTCTTTAAACTTCTTTAGCCTTCCCCTTGTGATTTGCCTTTGAAATTAAAGTGGATCCTTTGTTAACTTGCCTTGGCTATTTGCATCAAAAATTTGTCTTTGTGTTCCTTCTTTAAATCTTAGACATAATTTTTCTTCTTTTCATTTTAGTATTAACATTTCTAGGTTTTCACTTAATGATAGATATTTGTTTTCTACATTATATTCATGCTTTAGCATTTTAAGGGAATTTTTTTTTGCTTAAAATGTTTATAATCTTCTCTATGCGCTTTCTTTTATAGTTTTAATTGTTTTCCATTTTGTAAATCTATTTTTTATTTTTTGTTTCTGTTAGAATGTGTTTTAATAAAAAAAGTTCTTTAAAATCTACTTTATGTGTTTATAACACTTCTTCCTCTAAATGTTTATTTTTATTTGATTCTAGTCTTAATATTTCTAAACGTTTATTTTACTTTAATTTTTGCTTTAGGCATTGGTTAGGTAGAAATTTTTCTTTTAGTTTTAAAAGTTATTTTGCTTTTTGTGATTCTAGTTCTTCTTTGGATTCTCAATCTTATCTAAAACCTAAACTTTCTCTATCTAGTTTTTTTGTCACAAAAAAATTTTTCGCGTTAGTGTTTCTCCATGCTAGATGGAAAACATGTACTAGGCTTTCTTTTAGACGTTTGATTTTGATTCAAACAATTTTTGCTAGATTTTGCACATACTAACCCTATTATAGCCATGCATGTTATATTTGATCCAAGTGGAAAGACCTACAATTTGTGTGCTAAGTTTAATTAAGATTCTTTTTATTAGTTCTTAAGGTTTGGTTTTTGCTTTATTTTAGGTATAGATTCAAGGATGAATCCTTTTTAGGAATGAGGAAATGATACAAATGGCTAACGCAAGTTAGCAAAGGATCCACTTCAACTTTAAAGCCCAATCATAAGGGGAAGGCTTAAGAAATTTAAGAAGGTAATTAAAGCATCATTCAATAAGGAGTTACACTTGGATTACCAAAGAAGAGCAAAGGATATGTGAAGCCTAATTAAAATATAGGAGCTTAAACTCTTCAAATGTAGCACTTAACTTAATATAATGGAGCCTAATTTTGGGAGAACACTAAAGCTCAATCTAATTTGGCTAAGGCATGTAAAAAAAGCCCAAGGTGTAACAAGAGGCCCAAGTCATGTAAGCATGGAAATAAGGCCCAATGTCAAAGATTCTTGTAAGATTTCATTAGTTGGTAATGTTTTCTAATACCATTAGGATTTTCTTATTAGGTTGAATCCTTTTCCTTTTCTATTTAGGATTAGTTATTCTTTAGTTAGGAAAGTATCTTGGTCTAATCTTATTGACCAATCACAATGTGTCTTTAGTTTTCATATATAGCTTAAGATTGTCTTTTCTTTTTTGAATTAAGAAAACTTGAAATCTGTTAGAGAATGTAAATCAAATCCTATTAGGTTTTAGATTAAGCATTGTAAGGCTATTAATAGCTTCTCATATTCAACTAATAGGGCATTCATTCAATCAATATTATTTCTTTTAGCAAATTTTACTTGTGAGTTTAAATTCTCTTCTTAAGTTCTTGATTGTACTTGGTGAGATTATTGAGTGAAGGCTTAATAATTTCACAAACTTGTTAATTATTATCTTAAATTGGCATGGTTGATTTAGGGTTTTACATTAACACAACTTTGAATCTTTATAACTTAGGTTATTAGAAACAAGTTTTCTAAATGTCTAGTTGAGATTTAAAAATCAAAACTCCAATACTTAGTTTGATAGATGTGACGTCCCATTTACTAATCATTCCTATAGTAGGTGCATTAACTCATTCATAAGACATGAAACACTAAAGTGACTCAATATCATTAAAATTCTCTCATGTCGTCCATTCTCATTAAAAGACCTTCCTTCAATTATTTTTCATACAATGTATCTCGTTTCACAACATAATAATTATTTACAACAAAATATACATGGCTAAACAAACTAAAATACTAATAGACTGCATCTTGGTCCAACCTCTATCAAACTGCTAGATAATAACTTTAAAATGCAAACTAGATACAATCTTTAGTCTACTTTTTATGAAAGAAAATTAATTGCAAAGAAGTGAGCTTGCTTACTTAGTAAGTAAATACATAATGATACTATAATCTCAAATAACATAACAAACATTTAAATATAAATCAACTATAAATCCAATAAAATTCCAATAATATAATGAGTAATAACAACACCTATAAACTTTGGCAAATCATATCATAACATAATTCCATTGCCAAGTTATAATTTATCAATGTATCATGAAAAATAAATAATTCAAGAGTATAATAATCCTTTCATCAATATCATCTCATTAAACAACATTTCGTTCGATTAAGTATATGTTCATGGCATTTAACTAATCACATGTTCAATACCATTAGCTATTTACTTACCTCCTCCTTCAAGCTATTAAGTCGTGGATGGTTCAGGCTTATCCCAATATTATCTTCAATGCTTGGGGAACCTATTTCAATACACCAAATCAATCCATGATGATAAAGTAAGATATTCATCTTGTTATGCAAATATGCTCTAGTAAAATATCATGGACTTGGCAGGCTATTTCTATAATTACTTTCAGCTAACAAATCCAAATGATCGAATTCATTTTTCTAATTAAACTAGACATATATGGGTAGAACATATCCAAAATTTAGTCTAAAATATGCACCCCATAATTTTCTGGTAAATTTTAAAAATTTACCTTATTTTAATGTCATCTTAATCTGAGTAGGTCTTACATTCTTGGGTATATCTCAAATTGTGCAAACCCAATTGCAAAACTAACTTTCCAAAGGTTACAAAAAACATAAAGGGACATTTTTCATGTTTTACACATTGTCTAATTTTGTTTATATGGCCACCAAAACAAATGACTAATCTCAGGGTAAGCAGGTTTGAACACATTGAGAATCAATCACAATAAAGGAGTAATATCTCAGCAACGATGATATGTTTGGCAAAAATATCTTACAAGCATGTAGAATGAACATAAATATACAATTTTTTAGTTTGGAAGATCACCAAATTCACATTATATAGCCATCAAATTCTTAAAAAATGACACTAAGTGATGAAATAGGTTTCATTAGGTTAAAGTTCAGTCACAATTAAAGAGTTATATAACTTTCCACACAACAAATTAAGCAAAACTGCTTTATAGGTATTTATAGGGGATATAACTATACAAATTTCATATTTTTCACTTTGTCTAAATTAGCACAAAAGGTCATCAAAATATATAAAAATAGCCAGACTAAGGAGACTTTGGTAGGTTATGAACCAACCCTAATGAAGGAGCCATAATTCTTCACACACACCAAATTAAGTAAAATAGTTTTACTTGAATTTGTTTGGGGCATAAAGCTACAAATTTCATGGTTTAAACTTGCCTTAATTCCTCTTTTAGGGTTATGACATCGTGGGTACAAAAATCTGCTCTAACAACAAAACCAATAAAATCAGCTTTATTTCTCTTGAATTTCAATTTTCATACATGAGATCTACCTCAAATACTTTATAATTCTTAATAACCATACATGATTAACATCTAATGAGGGAGGAATTTCATATGGGAAGAAGATAAAATTACTTACCTTTTTTCTCATAACTAGAAAGGTTTAGGGTTCCTTCCTAGGTAGCTCACTCTTCTCCCTCTCCTTATTCTTCTTCTTCTTTTCTTTCTTTCTTCCTTAGCTCTCTCTTTCTTCTATTACCCCTCACATTTGATCTCTCTGATATGTTCCTAAAGGAATAAAATTCCATTTGTATACCTACCTTAATAAGATAAAATTATGATGGCTTATTCCTATTGGTTGGAAGCTCAATTTTCCTTTTTTAGTACCTCTTCTTCACTCCTTCATCACGTTTATCCATCTATTAAACCCTATATGATCCTTATACTTTTAATATGTTCCAAAATACCATTATTTAAAATACTATAACACATACATAACATATGACAATTTGCCATGCCATTATGCAAACATCATATTGATATTCAAATGCAATAATGTCTGTGTTATTGTCATGCTTAAGCCATGTTATGCATATATTCAAATATAGCATAATTAAAATGCATATGATTTAGGTTGATGATGTTACAATTCTCCCCCTCTTATGGAAATTTCATCCTCGAAATTTTACTTACTAGAATTTTAGAATAAATAAGGATATTGTCGTCTCATATGTTCGCATAGTTCCCAAATGGCCTCCTTAAGTGAGTGATGGCTCCATCTCACTTTAAACATGGGTATCACTTGATTCCTTATCTATTTTAGTTTTTTATCATGAAATTTAATTAGTTCTTCATGATAAGTCATATCATCAGACAATTCAATCTCTGGCTTTGATAATATATGGCTAAGATCATATCAATACCTTTGGAGCATAAAAACATGGAACACATTATATATCTGAGATAATTCTGCTAGTAATGCCAATCAATATGCCAGAGGCCTAATTTTCTTTATGATCTCATATGTCCTAATGTACCTTGGACTTAACTTTCCCTATTTACATAACCTAATAATGCCTTTTTATGATGAAACCTTTAAAAATAATTTAGCTCTAACATGATATTCCATTTCTCATTTATGTCTATCAACATGCCATTTTTGGCTTTCTTGAGTAGCTCACAAACATCTTTTAACTACTTGGATTTTGGCCACTGTATCATGTACCATCTTAGGACCCTATAACTATCACATCCCTTCAACAACCTAACAAATTGGACTTATACATTTCCTGCCATATACCAATACTGGATTGATAGCTGCTATTATATACAAATTCCATTAATTACAAATGATCATCCCAATTGCCTTTGAAGTCTAACACACAATCTCGCATCATATCCTATAATGTTTGAATAATCCTCTCTAATTGACCATCGATCTGTGAGGGAAAACTAGTGCTAAAATTTAAACGAGTACCCAAGGTTGTTTGTAAGCTATTCCAAAAATGAGAAGTGAATTGAGGATCTCTATCAAACATATAGGAATGCCAAGTAATCTTATAATCTCAGCAACATATATTTTAGCTAGTCTATAGAGTGAATCTATTTGTTGCTTAGGCAAGAAGTGTGCAAATTTTGTGAGTTTATCTATAATAACCCAAACAACGTTATGCCTTTTCTTTGTCTAAGGCAAACTGACAATAAAATCTATTGAAATTTTCTCCTATTTCCATATAGGAATAGACAAATAATGCAACTTACCTACTGGTGCTTGATGTTCTACCTTGTCTCTTGGCAGGTTAAACATCTTGATACAAACTCAGTTATATCTTTCTTCATCATTGACCATAAACAATGTGAATGCAAGTTACTATACATTTGTACTTCCAGGGTGCATAACATATGGTGCATTGTGTGCCTCCTACATAATCTCCGATCTCAAATCATCAACATCTGGTATACAGATTTAACTACCCATCACTATCATCCCATCATCTCTAATCGAAAAATTAGTCTTTTTACCTTCTTGTATCTTACGCAACATTTTTCACAAGTATGGATCCTTCCTCTGAACTTCTCTAATTTTATCATCTATCATAGGCTTTAACTAAAGTGTAACTATTAACGCTATCACATTCTCAATCTCAAATCTTATATTTAAAGCATGAAGATTAACCAAGGATGTCAAATTATAACCAACCATATCAGCAACAACATCTAAGGCTTTTTGGCTTAAAGCATCATCAATGACATTAGCCCTACCCGAATGATAATCAATAGTGCAATCATAGTCCTTTAATAATTCTATCCATCTTTTCTGCCTTAGATTCAATTCTCTCTGTGTTGGAATATATTTCAAGCTTTTATGATCTGTCATAATCTAAAATGTCTCTCCATATAAGTAATGTCTCCAAATTTTTAGGGCATGGACAATGGCTACTAACTCTAAGTCATGGGTAGGATAATTCAGCTCATGAGGCCTTAACTGTCGAGAAGCATAAGCTATCACTTTTCCATGTTGCATCAATACACAACCTAACCCCCGTCCTAATGCATCAGTGTACACCACCAATCCACCATTTGTTGAGGGTAATGTCAATACCGGTGCTGTAGTTAATCTCTTCTTTAGTTCCTCAAAACTTTGATGACATTGATCACTCCATTTAAACGCTACATTCTTTCGTAATAATTTTTTCAATGGTCGAGCAATAATGGAGAATCCTTCCACAAATCGTCTATAATAACCAGCCAGTCCAAGAAAACTACGCGCCTCTGATACATTTTTGGGTGGATCCCACTCCAAAATGGCTTTCACCTTAGCTGGATCAGGTTGAACACCATGTTTAGACATAATATGTCC
>CATIWR010559704.1:0-30223 GCA_949677035.1 Omphalea diandra | reverse complement strand
ATTTTGGATCGAGATACATTTTATTGTTTTTTATTTTTATAGTTATATATATATTTTGAGATATATATATATATATATATATATATATATATATATATATATATATATATATATATATATATATCTTAATGTGCTTTCTTTTTTTTTGCTACAGTATTTCGTCCAATTTGTGGTGTGTTTGCTGCTTATTCCCTTCGTACTTTATTCCATGTGTTTTTGGTGTGCTTGCTACCCATCCCACTTTATTTGTTCAATATAAATGGTTGAGTAGGGATGAAATTTGCTCTACCTAAATCTATATCTATTTAATTACTATATCATTTGTTTCGTTTTCAACTTGATTAAAATTTATCGTTTAATATGTTTTATATTTATTTCAAATTTAATTAGTACTATTCTATATTTATTTGTATTCATTTCAAATTCAGTTAACAATATTCAAATATTTTTTTTAATTTGCCTGAATTTATTTCAGTTTTTCGTACATTAATTAAAATTTTACATGAAAATAATTCTTTAAGGTGGATACTAATAGTTTATAATTTTATAAATTCATTATCTTATAAAGTAATATAATTTATTTCTATATCATAATACTTTAAATATTATTAATAATATTATAAAAATATAATTCTCATATTTAATAATTATTTGTATAAATGTTTTTGGGTTGTTAAGATAGCTATCAAATAGGATTAATGGTTAAAGCTTGATTATGCTAACTGTCGTTAATTCACTCGTTATGTTAATTATAGTGTAAATAAATTTACAAATAATTAAAAGATTTTTATTTTATATTATTTATAAGAATATTAAAATAAATAAATTGTTAAATAAGATTATTTAAATTATTTAAAAATTTTATCATTTCATTTAGATAAATAATTATTTTTTAAAATATTTTTGTTGTATATATTTTATTTTTTATATTTTTAATTAATTGTTATATATAGAAACTTTTTTATTTTGTATAAAAAATATTTATTTTAATTTATATGTATTTATATTTTACTTAGTCAATAAAATTTAGATTATTATTTCTTTAATTAATTATATTAAAGTTTTTTATCAATATATATCTTAAATATTTTTTTCAATTTAAAAATTCATCTTTTATCTCTTTTATCTCTATTTTATATGTTATATGTATAGATAAATAAAATTATTATTTTAAAATTTTAATGTATTATTAATATCTGAAAACAATAATGATTTTAACTTTCATTATATAAAAAATTTACAAATAAAATATTTTTAAATTATATAAAAAATTTAAAATAAAATATTTTTAATCATATTTAATAATTTTTATTTTTTTAATTTTAAGTTTTACAATTGATTGTAAATTTATATTTTGTGTAAATTTTTATTTTATTATTTTTATTATTGAAGGTTTTTTTTTAATTTAATCAGTAACTATTAAAATTTTAATAATTATATTTTTATTTCATTAAATTATATTTTTAATAAAATTTATCACTATTTAAATTAAGTTTAATTAAATTATACCATTACAGTTTTATATACACGTGTGAGAATATTTTAAAGTTGTATAAAAAAATTATTTAAATGAGAAATAATCATATACTAATTTCTAAATGAGAACTTATCACTACTTCAATTTCATTATATATAATAGATTTCATTTGGTTGAATTTTTTAAAGATTAGAACAATATTAAAAAAATAATTTTAAATAAGTGATTTTAAAAAATATATGAATTTTTTACATTATTTATTAAAATTAAAATTTATTTTATATATAAATTAATAATTAATATTAAAATTAAATGTATTATAGTTGATTTAATAATAAATATAAAAATTAAATATTTTATAATGATTTTAACATTATCTATTATTAATGCATGATATAAAAATTTAATTTTTAAAATAACTAAAAAAATGAAATAATAATTATAAGAGACTTTCAAAATGATGACGTAACAAAAAGAATTCACTTTCTCTTTAGTTTGGTGCTTTCTCTCTCATGTAATTAATTATATTCAATCAGTTAGCTAGTTATCTTGCTCTAAACTAGCTATCTTGCTTTGAAGTTTTATAAATACTGTTATTGCTAAACAATGAATAAGGAGGGTACTTTTCATTTTTTTCATGCATCCCTAAAAATTATAAGGTTAGCATATACTTTTAGATATTAAATCTATTTTTTAACTTGTATTCATTTTAAATCTATTATTAAATATTTAAATTTTATATAATTGAATTGAATGAGATCGAGTATTCAAAAAAATATTGACTATTACCATCTTGGTTTGTAACTTTAATTTTGGCCCATTAAGAAAACCAAAATCTAGCAATAAGGTAATTGCCAAATTTGAGCTAAATTAAATTTTTATTTTTATCTTGTTAATGTATAAAATTATATATTTATCTATATTTCAGTAAGCCTCCTTTGTTAGCCATCAAGATTTCATGCACACAAAGTGTAGGACAAATCTCCTTAATATTAGGACAAATCTCCTTAATATTTGCTATAGTCCAACCTAAGGCTCTTATCATATTCATCAACACCCTCAATAACTTTTCCTCTTATGCTTGTTTGAATTCATTGAAAATCATAATTGATAGTGTGTTATCCTTCCTTAGGAATGCATACCTAAGATGAGGGGGTAAAGGTTTAAGCTTAAGTTGAGGAGTTTTAAAGATAGAAGGTGGGGTTATCTTAAGGTACTTCTCATAATCTAAAGGTTCAAAAAAAGAAGAAGAAGAAGGGTTACCATAGTACTTACCTTTATAGCATTGTTTTCTTCCTCATTCTTTACTCTTACCATGGGTACCTTTATAAGATCAGTGGTCTCTTGCTTTTCTTGGAAGATTTTTTTTGTGCATTCTTTAATGATATTGCTCCTTAGGCACCTTTCATCCTCTATAGGTTATTGATGGCCTTATACATGTTAAACACTACTTCTTCATCTCCCACTCACAAGGTGAGTGTTCTTTCTCTCACATCAACCAAAGTTTCATCAATTGCAAGGAATGGTCATCCTAAAAGCAATAGAATTTCCCTATCTATCTCCATATCAAACACCGCAAAGTTCATCAAAATAATGAACTTATCCACCTTGATGAGCACGTCCTCCACTATCCCATTTGGATAAATGATTGAGTGGTCTGCTAGTTATGGGGACATCTTTATGGGCTTCATCTAGCTAATATCTAATTTTTCAAAAACAAATGAGACATTAGATTGATACTGGAGCCTAGATCACAAAGAGTCTTTTCAAATGAAGCATGATTAATTTCACAAGGTATAGTAAAACTCTCTAAATCTCCTTTTTTTGGAAGTAACTTGTTAAGGAAGGTTGCACTACACTCTTTAATCAAGGCAACTCTTTCACACTCCTCCAATTCATTCTTTTTTAAAGGCGCATCGTTCATGGATTTGACATATTTTACAATTTGGGCAAGCACATCTATAAATGGTATATTGATTTGGATCTTCTTAAGCATGTTTAAAAATTTGTCTTCTTCCCTTGTCTCTTCCTCTACCCTTAGATTGGAGCTCCTTACCAATTCTCAAGGTTATGGCCTTTACTTAGTCATTGGGCTTGGTTTTGAAATTGATAGGTAGAATGCCCTTGGGATCTAGAAATAAGAGCATTAGCAATTTGTCCCACTTAGATCTCAAGGTTATGGATAAAAGATAGGTGATTTTTGGTGACTAGGCCTACTTTACCATCAAGTTTCTAATAATCTCATCTTGGTAATCAAGTCTAGCATCAATTTTAGATATGATTTTTTCCATGAGATTTTCTAGGCTTGATTTCTTTTCTTGAGGTTAGTAGTTTGGTGGTAGGGGTTGGAAACTGAGTGGCGATCCTTATAGTTTGGAATTTAGGGTGTTGTTATTTAACCTAGAGAAAATATGGTGAACTCATCAACCCATGTTATATGTATTGGAATATGGGTTATTGGTTGAAATTTTCCACAAAGTTCATTTGCTCTTGTATGAAGGGATTTTAGGCTTGACAATTAATACTCTTATGCCTATTTTCCCCACAAAAGTTAGGTATAACAAACAATAAAAGAGAAGACACTGCATTACAAGTAAAAAAACTTAATTATTTGGATGAAGATGATACTTATGCTTGTAAAGCTTATAATGAATCCATGTTTTGAATCTCCACTACTTTCTTTGGCATAGTCCTTTCATGAGCTAGATAGTTATTGTTTGCCATGATTTCAATCGAATCATAGGTTGCATCCATTATTTTATCTAAGAGAGTCCTTTTAGTTACTAAATCTATGAAGATCTTGACTTGCCCAAAGAATACATTATAAAAGGTATGCATGATTAACCATTTTGGAATTTAATGATTTGACCATCTCCTTAAAAGATCTTTGAATCGTTCCCAAGCTTCATTCAAGATTTCTCCATCTTATTATCTAAAAGTGGTAATCTCATTTCTAAGTCTAGCCGTCTTTGAAGGAGGGAAGTATTTACCAATAAAAGCTCAAGATAGTTAGGTCCTATATTGTGATTCTTTCTAGCTTTAATGAGTTTATCCACGCTTTAGCCTTTTCCTTACGAGTGAATGAGAAAAGGCAAAATCTCATTGCATTTGTAAACATTCCATTTTGCCTAAAGGTGTCACAAATCTCTAAGAAATTCGTTACGTGAGCATTAGGATCTTCATGCAAAAGGCCATACAATTAGAGAGTGTTTTGTAAGCATTTGAATAAACGTCAATTTGATCTCAAAAATATTGGCATTAATGTTTGGTCAAGTGATAGTTGTAATCCTTTAAGAGGTGGTGTTGCGAATTTATTCAAAGGTTGGTCTCCTTGATTTGCCATCTCTTGATTTTCTTGATTTTCTCGCTTTTTGGATTTAGAATGCATTCAATTATTGGATTAAAAGGAAGTAAGTCTTCTTCATTTTCTTGAGCCCAAGTTCTAGTCATGCACTTAAAATAAAGAATCGCGAAATAAGATTAAAAATATAAAATAAAACTCCATATTAATACGTAAATAATAACTTAGTATTAAAGTCATTGATCCCTAATAACAATGTTAAAAACTTGAAGATAATTGTATGCAAAATATGAAACCCTTAAGCTATAAGTGCATAGGCCATAAGTAATAAAGTTTACTTTATGAGTGCGAATATCATTACTATGAGAATTGAGTTTAAGTACTAAGTATCTTATTTCTTATATTATCTAGCAAATCAATAACGAATAACAATTGAAATGATAAAAAAGGAAATAAAATCAACACTTGTAGCAATTGGAAATAATCAATGCAGAAAAGTGGCTAGGGGTTCAACTACACTTGGTGACTTCTAATGAATTGTTAATCTTCATCTATTTGATTCACTTATCAAGTGCTACTATTAAGTCACTATAGTGATTAATAAATCTCTCTTGAGTATCAAATAACATCCAAAAACATCTTAAAGTAAAGGTCTCTCAACTTTAAATCTAAATATCATGCAATTGTCTTACTAAATAAGACTCTAAAGATAATAGTGCTTTGTTAAGGTCCATCAACTCATAACAAAATAAAGGAATTGTTGAAGGATCCATTCTATAAGAAGCATTTCTTGACAGTCAACTCATAAAACTAAATATGATCAATGGCTAGTAAATCAATCACATGAAGCATTTAACAAATACTAACATAAAGAACAAATGAAACCGAAAGACTTAGATTAAGGAAAACCAATATAATCACATAAGATCCATCTACAACCCTAGTCTTAAAAATTTTTGTTCATAATAAAAAAGAAAGAACAAAATATGACAATCAAATTAATCCTAAGAATAGCCATGAACTTATTCTTGAACTTCCTTGATTGTTTACACCTTCTTTCTCTATAACTCCTTGATTGCATCCTTAAGACTTATTATGTTGTTGTTCTCTCACCGAGTAAATCTTTCATACCTTAATTTTGGTTTAATTCCTTCTTCAATAGTGTTGCAACTATGCCATCAAAAGAGAAAGCTTAGGTGCATGGAAAAAGGAAAGGTATTCTATTTTACATTTTAAGGAAGTGCACAGTCATGTGCTATCGAAGCATGATCGTGCATTGTTGTGATAACCTTCTGTGTGTTAACTTTCTATAATGTAAGGCCATACTTTCAAGTCATTCATTTTTCTATCTTTTGGTCTTTTGGTGTTATTGAGGTACATGACTATGTGCTTTCGAAACATGACTATGCAATCATTCTTCACATGAACTTTGCTTTTCTTCACTTTTAAGCCTACAAAACATCAATTAACATGTATTAGGTCTATTTTATATGAGTAATTAAGTGAATATACATGGTTTTAAGAGAGAATTAAACCATAAAACATATGAATTATAATGCTAAACAGTTAGTCACCTAACCTAAATATAAAGATCTGACCTTTGGGTAATAAATGGTTCGTTTTTATACATTGTCTTTATTAATCAATTTCTCATCTATCCATCTAGGCACATCCATTTAAAATGCCATTAACCATAAAAATCAAGTATGCAATGTATGAATGGTATGCTTGATGTAAGAAAATAATAGATAACATATATAAGGCGGGGATGGGGGGGAGGGGGAGGGGGAGGGGAATACATATTCAAATTGTGGGATCATCATGTAATTAACTTAAGCTAATACATAATAGGTATTAAATTGATCTTTTAACCTATAAAAGAACCTTAGTCCATAAAATATAAATTAAAATATGAGGAAAATAACGCCTAAAAACTATTAAGAATGGACAATCAAACTACTTCATTCTTATAGTTTAAGGTCCTAGCTTATTAGTCCATAATGTCATTAGCCATGTTAGGGGGCCAATTAAAAAGCCTAATATAGTATCCATATTTACTAATAAACACACAATATGAAACATACCACATGATAATAACATGGAATGGCACCAATGAAATCCTTTCCCAACCTACCGTAGTCATTTTTAAATATTGCCAAGTGTAACAGAGGTTACACTTCTAGACATGGAAAGGATAGTATGTAACTAGGATAAAAGAAAGACCAGAACACCAAAGATTGTTAATAAAACTCTTTAGAACATAATAATAAACACTCAAATTAGGTCCTTGGATAGTGGATCATTTCCCAAATGTCATGGATTTGGTATCCAATTCCCTAAGAGGAATGGAAGAGCCAAGAAAGCCATAAGAAGGCTAGTTTGGAGTATACTAAGGATGTAACATAATGGATTTAGCAAAAGAAGTAAATGAATATTCAAATACCCTATTTAACAATGATGAATCAAGGTTGATAAGTATTAGAAAACTCTCCTTATCAAGTTCTGCCATGATCAAACACATAAAACAAAGAGAACAAAGCAAATAAGACATAAAAAGTGTAAAATATATAAGTTAAATCAATCATATTTTTTGATCACTGCCTCAAGAATAAGGGATTGCCTTATCATTGCTATAAAAGGCTCACAAAACCATAAAGGAACCAAGAAAACCATAAGAAACCAATACAAGGAAAATTTTTATGAATAGTGCTATGAAAAGTATTAAAGGACCTTACAGACCACTTAGTGATTTGTATAGATCTTTTAGTGGCTTGTACAAACCATTATTCTTTTGTGCAACCCATGAAGCTTATTAAAACTAGAAATCACAAAGTAAAAATAAAGGAAAAAAAAAGAAGTAGGGTAGGGGAGAATGAGTCTTATGATTCCCTTTGAGTTATCTTTTACCTTTAGAAGCACTTTAGCGTTAGAATTTTCTTTAAATAGAAAGGGAAAAGAATGCTAAAAGTTAGTGCAAAGCATAGTTTTGCCTTAGATCTTTTGGGTATGGATTTAGGGTTCGTGATTTTTATTTGGATGAGGTGTTTTTAGGATTTGAGAGACATTTTTTTACAAAGTTTTATTAGGTGAAAATGGCCTCTTTTTCTCCCTTCTAAAGGAGAGGTATTTATAGAAGTAAATGGGAGCAATGGAGCCCAATGGCTCAGATTGTACTTGATCCCTTTCTTTTCCATGATTTTTGAAGATAACATCAATGAACATTCTATAGATTAGGATTTGAAAGTTTTCTATATAACCTTAGGATTGTCTATACAGACCTTAAGTTAGTTATATAGCCCTATTATGCTTAACAGGTCATTATTCTAAAATTTCTTGGTTTTGGACTTTAATGGGAAGTTTGTATAGCCCCACATGTTGCTATACAACCAACAAAGTTTGTTGTATAGACCACTCTTAAAATTCCAAAAATGGCCTTTTACGCTTAGGCTTTTTGAGAGGTAGGGTTCGTTCAAAGTTTGTCCAAGCTTTTGCAACTTCTTTAGGCAGTTTTTCCCTTATTCTTTAGGGAAGAATTCAAGTAGTTTCTTATCATTGGGCTTACATTCTAAGACTAAAATCTAGTGCTAATGTTTTGGCCCTTATTTTGTGGGGCTTGAAAAATGTCATTTGAGAAATGATTGTTAGACAAGGCACAATCAAGCATTAGTTGTAAACTTGAACACTATATAAAGATATGAAAGGTTACAATTTCCTTAGTAACTATTAGAGCAAGTACTAAGCTTCGTGGTAGCTCTCTAGCGAGTACCAAGTTTGAATACCTTTTTTCCAGTAGCACTTTCTCAAATATCATAGTTTAGCAACTCTTTAGCAGGAATGTCAATTCTTAGTAGCCCTCTAACAAGCATCAACGTTAAACATTTTCTTCCAACATCCCTCTAGTAAGTATAGGATTTGACCTTCTTAGTAGTCCATTAATAAGTAATGAGCTTTTTAGCAGCCCTCTAGCAAGTATCAAGGTTAACTATCTTCTTCCCACAACCCTCTAACAAGTACTAAAGTTAATCTTTTTAATAACTCTCTAATATGTACTAAGCTTCTTAGCAGCCCTCTAGCAAGTACCGAGCTTTAATATCGCTTTCTAACAATCCTTTAGTAAGTACTAGAATTGATCATTTTAGTAGCCCTCTAATAGGTGCTAAGCTTATTAGCAGCCCTTTAGTAAGTACCAAGGTTGAATATCACCTTTCAGTAATCCTCTAGCAAGTACTAGAGTTAGCCTTCTTAATAACCCACTAGCAACTATTAAACTTCTTAGCAGCCCTTTAGCAAATATCATGGTTGCATTTAGTTTATGTACTCTAGACTCTGACTTGGTATTCTTATTTTTGCCCTCTAACATCTTTCTAAATTCTCTTTATTTTGTCTTATGATATTGATCTTTGGTTTTCTAAATTTTGCTTTTAGCATTATTTTTAGTATCTTTTTATTCTGCCTTTAAGCATTGCTCTTATTTTTCTTCATTTTGCCCTCTAGCATGTCTTTTATATTCTTCTTTGTTTTGCTATTTCTGTTGGTTATAGTCTCCTTTTTGCTTACTTCCTTTTCTCATTCTCTTACTTTTCTTTCTTTGTCTTGACTCTTTGATTTTACTCTCTTTAGTTTCTCTTTTTTTTTTTTTTTAAATCTTCTAGCTTTCTTTATTCTTCATTCATTATTTTGATTCTCTCTTTAGTTCTTTTGATTTTGTCCCCAGGTTCCTATGATGGTTTTACACTTGTTTACTTCTCACTTAGGCTTGGAAAATAATTCTATGACAATAATCAATCAAATCAAAATGAATAAGTTAGTCATGCATTTCAAGGATAATAGAAGGATATAAGATCATTAAGGTTGATGGAGGTTTGTGAGTTTTCCTTAGTGGTTTGCTAAGCCATTAGAGCTTCGCTCTGACTTGAGCTTGTCCTTTGAGCTTCTTGTTTGTTTTTTTAAAATCTCTATTTTAGTGCTTCTTCTTATATGGTGTTGTCATGCCTCTTTCATTTTGTACTTTATAGCTCATCTTCTTTATGTTTTCTCCTTTCTCGTCACTTTATTTTGTCCTTTCTTACTCTATCTTTTTTTTTTGCATCATTATTGGTGGGATTAACTTAATTCCTTCTAATTCTATCCTTTTATTTGGCCTTTCCAAACTAAAAGTGCATCTTTTTCCTTTTTGATTTTGTTTTCATTTTATATGAGCTTGAACAATAATACAATAATGCAATAATGATAGGGCATTAAAATAAAAAACAAGTAATTGAAGTAAGTTAAGGATACTAATAGAATATGGGAAGGGATATCGTGTGTCAAGTTGTTCCCCTTAGCCATTTTGCCAAGTCACTAGGGTCTTACTTGGCTATCTGAATGGCCTGCTTAGTATTTTGGACTTGGTGTATGGTCTCATTTCTCCTTACTTAGCATGTCCTTTTTATGAATCCATTATATTCATGCCTTTTTATTTTGGCTTCCTTCCTAATTGAATTTCTTATACTTCTTCCACCTATGATTTGGATCTTCATCCTTCTCATGTCCTATTTCTTCATCTTACTTTCTTTATGATGCAAGTTTCCATTCTGCTAAAATCATCCATTCCATGTTTAAGCTCCCTTAGCATCATTGATAAATGTCGTGCTCTAGGCATGACTTTTGACTCCTTTGGCTTTACTATTATAACATCCTTGCTTGTTGGCCTTTCATGTAGCTAGTATCTCCTATTGGTTGATCACCTTCATCGAGATCTATGACTAATCAATACCATTCCTCTGCATTGACCCATCGAAGCTAACTTAAGCTTTAAAGTTCATCTTGGGAGTATAAGGCATGACTATTTTTTTTCTTGTTGCACCCACTTACTAGAGCCAAAATAAGGGATTACCTATGCTTGTTTATTATAGTTCTTCCTAGATGATCTTTGCCAAAGTTGCCCTATCTTTCTTGAGTCTAGTTTCCTTCACAATTGACCATATCAAGTATTTCACCAAATTCTGTAATCGATTAGCTATCTTTCCTTTCGAATGTTTACAATTAAAAGAAAAGCATTAGGTTGAGCTTTAAGGTTCCAAAATGTACTAAACTGAGGCTAGAGGTCCTTCCTATCCATATCGATCATTATTTTTGAAGTCTCTATTTTTGGTTTTGTGTTTATTCATGTGGGGTTTTAAATTTTATTGGTTAGCATGTCCACCTAAAAAGGCTTCATATGTGATATATCTCTTCCTCATTTTTTCTCTTGTAGGGCTCAAACCATTTCTCTCTATTTTATTCTTGTAGCTTTATGGCATAAGATCTCAACCACTTATTTTCCTACCTTAGATTTATTATGTGACAAGTTTGGAAAACAATGCATAGTGAAAGAATGGATACAACAAGCAAGAAATAGTAAAAGCCAAACCTTAAGGATACTAAAAAACATATAACAGTATATCAAGGCTTTTCCAATTCACTTGGCATTAAAGCTCCTTAACTACCCCCTAGATATGCAAGAGTTGTAATAATAATGTCATCAGTAAATCCTTTATAGTCTAATTTTTTATACCTTATTGGAGGTGGTCATCTTTACCTATCCTGCCTATTTTCTCTTACCATATTTGTTCTTTTTTTCTCCATTTCAAACTCTAATGTCTTCTTTTGTTGATTGTGTTTGGAGGAGGAGGAAGCATGCATAAAATGAGGCAAAGGTATACCAATTTTTAAGAAAGGTACCACAGTATATAACAGTCAAATTCATCAACATCCTATCCATCATTCAACTCAAATCTAATACAACAACTTTTTGGGAGCAATGGATAGACACTACTCTTGCATTCCATCTTTTTACTAGCGAGGTTATCACCAAAGAAACATCATTTCTAGCAATCACTAGCCTTACTTGCTCAAAGGAGCATGTCATTTGTCTATTCTTTTTACACACTTATTCTTTCCTTAAGAAATAACACTATTCAATTACCTAAGTTCAAGCTTCCATTACAAACTCAAAGCGTATTCTTATAAGATCTTATATAGGATAACAAAGCAATTGTGGTAGGTTAATTAGTATAGTGCATTCTTTTCTACTATTTGACATCATGTTGTTCTTCAATGCTTTGAACATTGTACATATGCTTCTTTTGCCTCCTTCAAGGGGCTTGGTTGTTGTAGCTTGGTTTGACTAGGGCAATACGACCTTTTTTACACTGCTACATGGATCTAGCTATGCATGGAATAACAACTATGTAGATATGGTAAAAGATCAGTTCCTTTGCTTATTTACCTCCTTTGTAAGTAAATATTATGTAATAAGGTTATTTTGATGTATGGCTTGGCTATATGTTTGCTTCTGACTAACATTATGACTCAAGAGAGCTTTTAGAGGGTCTAAATAAGAGTGAGAGTATCTTGCTACTTTTGACGGTGCTCCTATTGCCAATTTTCTAAGAGATGTAACCAGGGAACATATGCAAGGCTCATGCAATAATAGCTTTTGAGCTTTCCCACATATTTCTAAGCTAGAAAAGGGTGTTGATATGGTTGGTCCTTTTACTTTGCCCTTACCTGCAGTTAACTATTAGTACAATAATGATTATTGTCATGAAAGCACATGCTTACACAAACATAAGAGACAAGCCTTCTAATACTTGAGCTATTATAGGTATGACTCCCCAATCCTATCTTCTACCTATTATTGAGATTTAGGTAGGTAGTATTTTAAAGGACATTATAAATGTTCTCGCTAGTTGTTGACTTTTACTCATGGTCCATTTGATCAAATCATGAAGCTTAACCAAACATTAACTCTGTCTATCGAGTGTCTTTAGTCTTAGGAATGCCACACAAGTAAACTCTCCCTTGATTGTGAGGTGTTACGCCTTACTTTCATATTATTGTGCTTGCATGACATTTCATATTTTACGTGTAAGTTCTTTATATCATAGTTTAACAACTAGAAAGCAATCTAGATGCCTTTGAAAGAACACCTCCTTAGGAATTCTTATGAAGCCCATACTGCATATGTGAGAATCCTTCTTCTATGTATTTATCCTCATATATACTTGTCACAACCTCTTTTTCAGTGGTAAAGAGGGGGCTGATTATTAAAGTTGCATAGACCATATTTATATGAAGCTTCAAGGTCTTATAAGTTCAAGAGCTAAGCAATGAGAAAGACTAAAGGAATATTTGAGTCTCAAATTTATTGCTTGTTTATTATCTATTGCTTCATCATTATAACTCATACTTATATAAGATGTTTGTAGTGGTTTGCTCTTAACTCTTATTAAGGGCATCTCCTTCTTACTTCTTATCTCTAGATGATGATGATATCTTTTGTTACAATTGTTGATCTTATTTGCCGAATTTGATGAATTTATTAAAGACTTCTTAGCTTTTCATGATAGCATCCTAAAAAAGAATAAAATCAACTGCATTAGTTTCATTATAAATAGATCTTATTATATACTTACCTCAATTGGCAAAAATTAAGCTTTAATAATCTAGGAGAGGTTTAGGCTAAATTGCAACATGTGTCTTATTTATGTCCTCTCTTTATGCTTCTCAAGAGGCAATGATATCTTTTCTTTTACATCTCTGCCCCTCTATATCACTTTCTTCACTTTTTCTTCTATAATTTGCCTTTTCACTTTATTTATTGCTTCCTAAAATCTTTTGTTGGCTTTCCTTTTTCAATCTTTCTTCCTTTCAAGTTTTCCTTTATTTTCTTCCATAATTGAGGTGACACAAAATTTTATAGATGATTTGCTAGAATATAGGCCAAGAGAAGGTCATCCTTCTTCTCTTCTTTCTTTTCTTTAAACATAATGTACCCTTTGCAATGTATATTTTCTTTTTCCTTCTTTTTCTTTTTTTTCTTATTTTTATTTTGTCCTCTCTCTCATACCAAGCATTCTATTGTGTCAACAAACATATCAATGATGATGGTTAGTGTTATATAAATAATCCCTTGAGCTAAAAGTGCATAGGTCATTAAGTAATAAAGTGTACAAGAGTACGAATATCATTTTCATGAGGATTAACATTAAGTATTAAGCATTTTGTTCCTTGTATTATCTAGGAATCTAATATAAAAGAAGGTTTAAACTAACAATTAAAATTAAGTAAATATAAACAGAGTAATTAGAAATAAACAATCAATATACGAAGTTAGCTAAGGGTTCAACTTCACTTTATGACTTTCTAATAGGTTCCTAATCCTATCTAATTGGTTCATTCATTGAGTGCTACTATCAAGTCATTATGGTGATAATTTAAGTCCTCTTTAGTAGAAATTGAAATATAAGAGCTTGTTAAGCTAAAGATTCCTCTACTCAAAAGCTAAACATCATATAATTGCCTTATAAAATAAGACTCTAAGGATTGTAACGATTTGTTAAGGTTTCCCAACTCAATAACAAAACAAGGGAATTATTGAATGATTTTTTTTTTTTTTTATGAAAAACATGTCTCCATTATCGATTCATGGAATTAAAATAATTAATGGCCAGTTAATCAAACATGAAACATTCAACAGTTGCTAGCACAAATAATGAATGAAACCAAAAGGACTTAGATTAAGAAAAACCAATATAAGTCATGAAAGATCCATTTATACCTTAGCATAAAGAATATTAGCTCATAGTGGAAGAGAGGATAGAAGAAACAATCAAACTAAAGATATTTGAAGCCATAAACTTCAATCCTTAAAGCTCTTGAATGATTGTCTTCTTGCTCCTAAACCTTTGATTTATTTCTTCACTTTTTGGATGGTTATTTCATGCCATTCATGCTCTAAATTCATAGGGTTTTACCTTCTTAAATAGTTATGTTAAGGTGTTTATTAAGTAAGAAGTTTGAGGGATTGGAAATGGAAGAGAATATAAAACATTAAAAATAACAATTTTGACTTTCTTAGGGTGCATGACCATGTGTCTTGGGTGCATGGACATGTATTTTCGTGATTCCATATGTTTTAAAGGGTGCATGGCTATGTCTCAAAGGCACATAACCATGCAATTTATGTGTATGAATGTGCTTCGAGGCCGTGTATCCTGAAAACATTTTGTCTGACTTTGATTCATAGGTGCATGACTATGTAACACAATTATGCACCTTTTTAATCCATTTTTGACCTTGAATATGGCCGAATTATCTTAAGAAAAAAAACATAAAAGTTGTATCTTTATGTCTTAGCTTTCTAATAGATTTTTAATCACCTCATTTAAAGCTCTATATAGGGAGTTATGCCTAAAATACCGAGTAGTGCTCAAAATTGAAACTTAGGTTGCCTTTTCTTTATCTTTAACACCTTATCTTCTTTTTAACCCTACAAAACATAAATTTAGTTCTATAAGGTTCTTTTATAGGTTAAATTCAATTAATAACTCTAACTCTTTAAGAGAATTAAACTACAAAATATATGAAATTATGCATCAAACAAATTCTCCTAAACTTAAACTCTTGCTTGTCCTCAAGTAAGAACTAATCCAAATAAAATCCATTACATCAAATGATCAAGAACAATTTCCAAGGTCTTAAAGAGAATTTCATCCGAATGATAATTGAAATTTTCATCAATTAAGCAAATAAACTTACAACAATAACAAGTTTCTAATTAATATGCTTTATTTATAATCAATTAACATAATAGAGTGTGTGTTTTGGCAACATATTTCATTCAAAATTTAAATTTCGAATCACACATAACTTAAGTAAGATTCAACTTCTTAGAAGTCACACATGACCATAGGCAAAACTATCCTACCTTTCTCTACTAATGTAGATCTTAACAACTAAAGGATCATAAGGTCTTTTAGGCTTGTAATGTGAGGCATTGGGTAAGGCTATCAAGAAGTGGTCAAGTCCAAAAATAAGAGAATTTTGTTAAAACATGAATTATATCAATAATACAAATTGAAATTGAAATAATGAGTGCATCTATCATGTTCATTCCTTGTAAGACTTTCAAAAATACATCCATACTTTATGCATTCTTATTCTTGGTGGCTATCAATCTTTATTTCATTTTTTTCTTATTCTTTTTTTCTCAATTTTTTTCTTCTTTTACTTTCTTTTATTATTTTTTGATAATTACCACCCAAACTTGATTTAAACTTTATGTTAGCGATTTACAACTAGCATGTCTTTCTTGCAACCCTTGTAATTATGCATATAAATAGCAATTTACATCATTATTTAACCATATTCTAACTCATTCTGTTAATAAGGGAGGTAAAAGATCATTTTAGGTTATATGGTTATGATAAGGTTAATGGGTTAAAGAAGGAAAAAGGCTAATTATACTCACGAGTGAATATTTATTAAGTCTCAAAGGGGTAACAAGGGATAATGTAAATCAATGTATGGATGGGGAATAATGGGTCAACCAAAGAATGCCTTAATCACTTTCTTAAAATTGCTAAGTCAAGGATTTTACCTCAAAAGATGGTTTAGCAAGTTTTAGCATGTGTAAAAGTGTCCATTTACCCAAGGGATGCATAAGTATTAATTTCAATCTCAAAATCAATATCTCACCAAGGTGTGCTCAAATTGTTATATTATGATAATTAACTATAAATCAAACATACTAACTAATACCATGCTATTATCATAAGCACATTTAACACAATTGATTCAAATAAGTGGTTATCAAATTATTCATTGATTATTCACCTTTAGATCTTAAAACTATCCCTTAATCATCTAAATTATCAAATTTCAAGGTTTAAAGCATATATTTAGTACATGAAATGCCTTAACTCCCCCAAACTTAAATTCATCATTATCCTCAATAATGCAATGAATGCAAAAAAGAGAAGAGGAGTAAAGAAGGATTACCTTACTAGAGGTAAGAGAAACAAAATCTGACATCAAGATAAGCATTAAACAAAAAGCTAAGAACACAAAATATAAAGCAAAAAGACATATAATAACAATGAAAATAAATATGCTAATTTAAGGTCCTTAGCTTGACCCTTAAATGTTTTCACTTAAGCTTCACCTTGGGTTTGTAATTGTCCTTCATTGATATTGGATGCATACAATTCCTAGACTCAAACACCTTAAATTGATGATTACCAAATCCAAATACCTCTTTCTTTTTCTTGACCTTTTTTCTTATTCATGGTTTATGTCATTAAAGATTAGAGCATAAGAGGTATCTTGTTCTCCAAAATATTCATAATTTAAAAAAAAATAAGTCAATAGGTCTAATTGATCAAAATGCAAAAGATAACGAGGTGTGTTTGTTACCTCATCATAATTCAATGCATCAATAGGTAAGAGAGAAGATGGGTTAGTATCATGAATTTCAAAAGTGGAAGTATTACTTACCTTGCATCCTTTGATAATAAAACCCTCTTCTTCACTTACCAGTTTAGATTTTTCAAGCTTAAAACTTCCTCTTTTCTAGTGACAAGCTTCATGCTCATGCTTTTCTTGTTCATTAATGCTTAAACATCTTTTTTCCTTCATATGGGGTTTTTCTTATGATTTAACTTCCTCAATGAGCTTTTCCTTATACTTTTCTAATCTTGAAGGAAATGGTATAGGAAGCACATAAAGCTTAAAAGGCATATAAAGATTGACTTCATCTTTTAGATTTTCTTCCTTGATGAGCTTTTTTTTCTCCTTATACTTTTTTAATCTTAAGGGACAATGTATAAGAGACACATAAGGCTTGGGAGGCACATAAGGATCAACTTCCTCCTTTGGATTGTGTAACAACTATTTTCAATTACTAAACATGGCATTCATTTCTAAAAATACATATGCATAAAGGTTGATTCATCATAGATACACAATCCAACATATATTTAATGTACATATATGTTAACTAATGTTCAAGGCTAGTGACCACAAATTGATTCCTATCTAGGTATATGTACATGACACAAGGAAAGAGAAAGTTGGAATTCAGCTGATGACCTGAGTTGTATGTGTCTATATGCAAAACTTTATGCTCCAAATTATCTAAACCCTTTGCTTCAGTATCTAAAAAACATAATTGTGATTTGGTGAGTCATGACTCAATGAATAAAAATAATAATTAGATTCTTATGGCACAACCAAAAATTAAAAATCATCAGGATACATTATAAGTATAAGAATTAACTATGCAAGTGAAAATGCAATAGATTAATTTTATCGTGACCTTGCAAGGTAAACACTGCTCCGAGAATTCATATGATTCAAGTGACATTTGATTTTGCTGGCCAACATATAACAAGTGAATCATTTGATCAACAACATGATCCAATAGGACATATTGGTCCCTTTTTCCAAGTGATTTTTAAGTGTTTGACAAGCCGGTCACAACATCCTTTTAGCTTCATATCCAAATGTTCATTGACAATGGTATACCAAGTAATCATTAAGATAATATAATTATCACTTGAATTATATTCACATGTAAAATTTCATAATTCAATCACATATACATGTAGTAAAACACAACCATATCATAAAATTATCACACACACATTAGAATCCAATTATGGCTTTTACTCACCTTTTGGTAAGATTAACCTTTATGGCAGGTTTGGACCTCTTTCTTGGGCTTCCTTAAATTTTTAAGATCATAATATTTGATACATACATGGTTATAAGAATTTCAAAATGAGTATGAATGCTTGGTATGCAGCTATTGTCATATTCCATGCAAGTAAACCTAGTGTTTATGCATGTTTTTCCTATGTGGCAACCTAACCTTACTGCACTCTCATAATAATAAATCTAGATATACTTATCCAAACGACTTGATATTTTTTTCCAAATAAACTAAACATATAATAATACAACATATTCAAATTTGATATCAATATAAGACATATAGAAAATGTGCTGAATTTTTGAATTATTCCCTATTTCAATGTCATCTCAGTTTGAGTAGGTCTTAAAGTCATGTGTATATCTAAAATTGCACAAATTAAATTGCAAAAAAGATTTACCAGTAGATACATATCATATACAGGAACATTTATAGTGTTTTATACATTGTCAAATTTGGTCTATAAGGTCACCAAAATAAGTGGTCAATCTTAAGGTAAGCAGGTTTTCAACACATTGAGATTTCGTCACAATAAAGGAGTAATATCTCATCAACCATTATATATTTGGAAAAAATATTTTGCAAGAATGTATATTAGACACAAATAAATAACTTTTAAGTTTGATATATCACAAAATTCCCATTCTATGTCCATCAAATTCTTGAAAAATAAAATTCAGAGATGAAACAAGTTTCATCAAGTTCATGGCCGGTCACAATAGAAGAGGTATATCTCTTTCCACACAACAAATTAAGCAAAAATTCTTTACAGATATTTAAAGGGGATATAAACCTACAAATTCCATGTTTTTTACTTTGTCTAAATCAGCACATGAAGTCATCAAAATATATGAAAACAACCAAACTGAGGAGCTTTATGTTGGTTGTGAACTAGCCCTAATGAAGGAGCCATAACTCTTCACACACACCAAATTAAGCAAAACTATTCTACATGGTTTTATATGGGGCATAAAACTATAACTTTTACTATTTCCAGTTTCCCAAATTCCTCTTCTAGGGTTATAAAATCATAGGTGCAACAAGTTGTTCTAACAGCAAAACCAAGATAATCAACTCTATTTTTCTTAAGCTACACTCCATACATAAGCTCTACCTTAAATACTCCATAATTCTTACTAACCATGCATGATTAACATGTCATGAGGGATTAATTTCATATGGGACGAAGATAAATTGACTTACCTCTTTTCCCAGAACCAAAAAAGTTTAGGGTTCCTTCCAAGCTAGCTCACTCTCCTCCATCTCTTTCTTCTTCTTCTTCTTCTTCTTATTTTTCTTCCTTTCTTTCTTTCTTAGCTCTCTATTTCTTCTACTGCCTTTCATGTTTATCCTCTCTAATATGCTCCTAAATGATAAAAAAAAAATTCAATTTTTAAACCTATTCTAATAAGATAAAATCATGGTGTCTTATTTCCTTTGGTTGGAAGTTTACTTTTCCTTCTTTAGTCCCTCTTTTTTACTCTTTCATTACCTCCATCCATCTCCTAATCCCATATGCTACTTACACTTTTAAATAAGCTCTAAAATACCATTATTTATGTTGTTATAACATGCATAACATAAGATAATTTGTCATGCAAGTATACAAATATTACATATTTGTTCAAGTGTCCCAAATGTAATGGTACAAGTGTCAATGTCGTGCTTATCCAATTCATATATCTAAATGATCATTTATCCAATGTTTATGTTCATGTGGGATTCTAAATAATTTATGCAATGAATATGTTTGTTTAAGAATGCCAATGAATAAGGATAGAGATGTTATAGATTGTCTTTCTTGATTAGCACTTTGTCCTTATCTTCTTCATTCTTGGTTCCTTTCTCTTCTTTCACCTTTAAATTAATCTCCTCATCACTTTTTAATAAACCATTGCTTGATTTATTTCTTCACTTTTTGGATGGTTATTTGATGACCTTGATGCTCTAAATTCATAGGATTTTACCTCATTAAATAGTGCTTTAAGGTGTTTACTAAGTACGATATTTGAAGGATTGGAAAAGGAAAAGAATAGAAAGCATTAAAAATTGCATTTTTGGCTTTCCATTGGTGCACAGTTGTGTATCTTAGGTCATGGCAGTGCATTTTGATGATTCCATATGTTTGTATGGTCATGTCTCAATGGCACACAACTATGTTTTTTAGGTGCATGGTCATGCTTTGAGGTCGTGTGTTCTAGAAACATTCTACTCAACTTGATTCTTAAGCGCATGGTTGTGCAACATAAGTATACTCAATTATGACCTATTTATGACCCTAAATATGGTAGAATTAGATTAAGCACGAAACATAAAATTCATAGTCTTGTGTCATAGCTTTCCAATGACTTTGGAATTACCTCATTTAGAGCTTTATAGAGGGAGTGATACCTACATACTGAGTAGTGCTCAAAATTGAAACTTAGGTTGCCTTTGTTGTTCTTTAGCCACTTTTCTCTTTTTTAATCCTACAAATTACTTTCATAAAATTCTTTTATAGGTTAATGCAATTAAGAACTCTAAATTTTAAATTCAATTAAGAATTTTAACTTTTTAAGAGAATTTAACTATAAAATACATAAAATTATGCACCAAACAATCAACGACCAAATTTGGATTAAATAAGTAAGAACATGAAATTAAAAGCATCAACATTCATTTAAATAACCAAATTATGATGATGTCTCAGGCTAAGATAAGATAGGTTAAGCTTAAGAATGCAAAATAAAACTCTAATTCCTTCCACTATGTTACCATGATTCCTTTCTTAGGTCTAATAACTTTCCACTATCAAAATGATCCCAAATAGTGTTCTTCAAGCACCAAAATTGACTCCTGCAGTGTCCTACAACTTGAGTGGCTTAGATTCCACCTAAGGTACAAATGCTTACTTCTTTGACTTTTACCATGCTTGAGATAAAGGTTAGCTAAGTCATAAGTTCTTTTTAGGTTCCATTCCCTCTCATATGTCGATTAGGACTTTTGCAATGAAGTTTTCATTTAGTACCTCCTAAACGGTTATAGTCATACCTCCACCTTTTGAGGGTTTTATTCCATGATGTGTAGGTACCAATAATACTTCCTCTTTGATATCCTTGAAAGCCTTAACTAAAATTCGGCTTGGAGAAATGAACTCTTGCTTATGCTATTTGTTCTGGTGGCCATCAAATGTTGTAAGATTAGTGTTGTCCCTGAATTAATAAGGCCTTGGATTCCATGGCAAAGCCTTTTGCTTTCATTAATGTGATGACCAACACCTTGGTAGAAAGCATAAAAGGCATTGGCATTATAGTTCCTAGATAAGGGATCTAGTGGAGATCTAAGGGCTAGAGGATATAAAATCCCTTCCTTTTAGAGTTCTTCAAATAGGGATGTCTTAACCTTAGAAAATTATTGAGAGCTTTTGGCAATTGCTTCCTTTTTCTCATGTCGATGTTGTAATAACTTCTAATAAAGACGTTACTTAATATGTGTTCCTTCTCCCTTTTAGGTGCTAGTTGAAATCTTAATAATAAGATTTCTTATAAGCTTATTCTAATTAAATTTGACATAAGAGTTTGCCTTCTAATAGCATAGTGGGAATAATCTTTTTCCTTTTAGGTTTGGAGAGGTTTTAATTGAGAATTGATCTGAATTGGAGTTAACATCTATTTTGGGTTAAGTGCTAGGGTGTTTAGTTAGGCTCACAAGGTCTGATAGTTTCCCATAACCAATGAGATCTTAGATTTCAAGCTTGAAATGCTTGCATGTGCTAATATCATTTCTATAGGTTTGGTAAAAACTACAAAAGGTACCTAACACAAAGCCCTTAGGTAATAGGTTTGGCAAAGGCTTTGGATCAAACAGTTTGAGCATCCCTATCTTCTTTCACTTCACAAATATCCTAAATAATGATTAGTTCATGCTAATTATACTTCTGAACTTTCTTTTAGGCTCATCTTCTTTGGCTTTATAGACACGTGACTATATTCCTTCATTAGCCAACTTTCATGGTACTAAACCCTCCATTAAGATTTATTGAACCATTCTTTTCATATTCTTTTTTTGTGTACTAACTTACTGCTGGTTCTACCTCGTTCTTTATCATGTTTTTAATCCTTCCCTTCAAGTTTTAAATCTTCCATCTTAACAAAGCTCTTCGGTACCTATAAGTTGTCTTGCTTTCTTTATAAGCTTAAGAATTAAAAGTGATAAATTAGATGATGACACTATAATCCCAAGCAAATAAGTGTAAGCATGAATGCGGATGATGCATAAGTGAAAAGTAAACACTTTGCCTTCAAACCTTATTTCTCCCACATATATAGATAGGTGATTAATTCAAATACCAACATGGGTTTTGAATTTGGAGGTCCTCAAACCAACTAAAGTTATTGGTGAGTCTAAAAATGATATAATATGGTCATATCGAAGTGTACATCTTGTATTTCAAAGGTAGGGAAAGATTTGTAAAGAAAGTAGGCATGTTTTAGGGCTCGATGATAAAGGTTCAAAAATTATGCACTTAGATTAGTTATGAGGCCTACATTGTATCAAAAAAAATATTGATTTCTACATAGTAAGTGCTGGTTAATTCATCTTGATCAATTGATTACAATTTTCAAATTAAAAATCCATCATTTTAAGCTTTAATAGGGTACTTTTCTAAAGTAATACATTTAAGGTATGATCATAATTTCATAACTCTAAATCTCAAACCATTACTTAGTTAAAATGCAGACATTTAAGGTCCTATTCCATGGTTCTAAGGTTCTACATGTCGCTTAAAGGTTTGAAATGGTTGGAGTATATGGCTCTCACTAGCTTAGGGGATGGTTGTTATATACCCCTCATAAGATATACCTAAAGGTACTTGGCTTATGAGTGATGGATCCTTTGCACTATCTGTTAAGCCTGAATGTGGCTTAAGTATTAAGTTTAGAGAACCCATTGGTTAATTAAAGGGCAAACCCATTGCACATGAAGTGTGAAGACTACATGAATGAAAATGGAACTTAATTAATAAAGGCAAAATATAAATATAAACCAGAGATTCATGAAGTCAACTTTGTTAGTCCTTTGTAGAGTTGCCACTATGAGTGCCTTGATTTTGGGGTTATTCTTAAATGAGTAGAATCATGCTTATGTCTCCTACCTATTATTGATCATCAAAGGATCGAAAGGATGAGGTTTATACATTAGTAGCAACCCTTAGTAATGGCTTGTAATTTGGATCAATAAGGAATCCTTGATCCTCATGCAAGGTAGCAACCATTTTTCCAAAGTAGTGGTTAATGAGAGACTAAGGCGAGATAATACATTAGTGATATCCCTAGGTAAAATATAGAGTCACAACCTGACTTTGGTCGGGATAAGAATCCAAGCATGGACAAAATCTATGCCTACCAAAATCATTTAGAAAGCCCAATCCATCTTCATCTCATTAGAGATCAAGTTTGGGAGTTAGATACGACTTAGGGAAGATGTTAAACACTCTCAAGTCACTTAGATATAGGGATCTAGCCTTCAGGAAGTTAATGGTTTATTTTATAACTTACATTTATTAATTAATTTCCTATTTATCCACCTAGGTATAATAATAAATAAGGTATCAACCATAACAATTAAGTATTCAATGCATGATGCAAGAATAATAAATATTATATACAAGGTGAGGATGAGGGAATACACATTCAAATGGTGGGATTATCATGTAATTAACTTAAAATAATATGGAACATGTATTAAATGGATCTTTTGACCTAAAAAAGGAAGCAACATTAGTCCATAAAACATGAATAAAAATATAAGGAAAACAATCCCTAAAATCTACTAGGAATGGACAATCAAAGAGAATTCATACTGCCTTATCCTTGTAACTTAAGGTCCTAGTCTATTAAGCCATAATGTCCAATGTGATTAGCCATGTTAGAGGTCAATTAGAGAGCATAATCTACTATCCATATTCACCAATAAATACACAAAGCATAATATGCGTTGGCCCTAAGCACCAAAAAGAGAGGGCGAGGGTTGAATTGGTGTATAAAAATTAAAAATTAGAAAAAAAGAAAAGAAATAAAATGAGAGGAACACAGGATTTATAGTGGTTCGAGTGTAATTTACCCTATGTCCACTCCCCAATTCTTCAAAATTAGGTATTCCACTATCTTTCAAAGGTGTTTTCGAGCCAACACCAAACTTTTACACTTGTGCTTTGAAGGCTCACATAACAACCTTTACACTTGTGTTTTTAGGCTTACACAACAACCTTTACAATTTGTGTTTTTAACAGGCTCACACTATAATCTATTGCAGATGGTGTTTATGCTCACACCCAACAATGACTTAAAGAATAACAAAGAGTGAGTAATAAAATTGCAAGAGTTTGGGTACAAAGTTATTAATTCTCTTGCATTTACATTTGTTTGGTGAGGTATTTATAGCCTCTACCCACCAAAGAGATGTTACAATAAAACTGGTACAAAATCATCAAAGTATGCTAGATAGATTTTCACATTAAATGCTTGATAGTCATTTTGCGGTCGCTGCTACATATTCGCTGTCACGAATTCCAAATTTCATAAGGAAAACCCCATTTGTGTCTAATGGCTAGTCCACATGGCAGCTTCTAATTAGTGCATCAGGAAAATATAGTTGTTGCCTTTTACATGCTCTCAAAAGTAGCAGTCACGATTTATGTTGTACAGGACGCAACTCTGGACGCGAATTCCTCTGTCTAAAGTGTTCATCTTCTTCTTTTGGGTTTGCGGTAGTTACCAACAAGTTCCTCTCGTGATTTTTAACTTCCAACGGTTACTTGGGACACTTGTCAAGCTGTGAATGTGGACTTTATTACATCTTGAGTTACTTCAAAATTTGCGGTCGCGACTGAGGCAAGCTTTACACTGCAAATTCATCTGTCACTTTTGGAGTTCTTTTTTTAGATGAATTGTGGTCAATAATTACTCTGTGATTTCATCTGTTTGAACTACTAGCAAGTCTTCTAATGGATCATGGTCGTGAATCTTTGGATTGCGATTGCAATTTAGAAGTTACTTCACATATTTTAAAGATTAAGATTTCTATCCAACTTCTAACTTAAAGACTTTCATAAAAATTGCAAAACAACACTAAATAGAAATATTAAAAATGATCAATCCCCTTTGTCAAGATCAAAAGAGGCTCAAGACTTAGGGTTAACTACCCTAGTCAAATAATCTCCCCCTTTTTGATTTTGACAACTTAGATTGATCCTAAAGAGAAAAAGTAAAGTTGGATTGTAATATGATTTAATGAATGCTTATGATAAAATTTACTAAGTATAACATTCATTCAATCAAAGGTAAAGTTGATAAAACAATAGGTATATTGCTCCCCCTCAACTTATGCTATAGTTGTTCTCAGGTTATTTCATTATTTTCTCCTTTTCACAATCTCTCCCTCTTTGGCAATATCAAAAAGAGGGTATATAAGGAAAAGAAAGAAAGAAAATGAAACTCATGCATAAGAATTCATTGGGATCAAACATAATGCAATGAAGAAAGAATAAACAACAATCACATAAGAGAATAATGTTTGCAAAGAAATAAGTTTTATTTATTTATATTCATAACTGTGGGATCACAAGATTTGTAAAAAAAAAAAAATAAGGAAAGTGAAAATAAATACAAAAGATCCTTATTCTAAAGTAGTTGAGAATCATCTATAGAAGATGGTATATCGGACGCTTATTGTTCTCCCTCAGCTTCGTCTCCATCCTTTATGTCATCTTCATTGCCATCTCCATCTTGTGTGTCCTCAAATTCGATGAAGTACGAAAGATGGCAAGGAGGAACTCCTAGTTTCTTTTGGAGATCCACCATGTCACTATGAAGATGAGAAAGGAAAAGGAACCTTCTCTTCATCATCCTCATAAGCTTGTCCAATTTGCGATCAATGGTGGCAAGAGATAACTTGGACTTTTGTTTCGGTTGAGGATGATGGACTTGAATGTTGCCTTCTTTGATTTGAAGCCTTTTTCGCTTGAAAGCTTAGGAGGTTTCCATCTTTTTTGCTCCAATGGCACCAAGGGTGTAGATATAAATGTCCGGACGAATTGCCTTGGCATTGATGAGGTAGGTTAGGTCGAGGAAGTTTTAAAAGGGAAAAAGCTTCTTAGTTAGGAATTTTTGCTTCTCCTCATTAAGTGCTCTAACAAAGCAGTAGATGGTTGTTATGTGAGAGGGCAAGAGAAATTGGCTTTTGGGTTTAGTACTCATGTGGATCAATTGATCTACAAGGTAATGACCGATTTAGATAGGTTGGTTTTTGATAAGGCAAAATAAGAATGCCAAGTCCTTTTGTTAAACCTTCTCATTATCAAATCTCTTGCATTGACTGAGAAGGTGATGATCTGATGAAGGATCCATAAGGGTAGGGTTTTTATGTGTTTCGATAAGGAGGGGTCGTGTTTGGTTTCGATGGATATCTCCGACCAAAACTCAGAGTAGATGACATTGAGTGCAAAGATGATGAATGGGATATGTTCTCTGACTTGTAGGTTGAAAAATGAGGATAATTGGTTGAAGGTGATGTAGAAGGGGTCGTCGAAGGCCCGGAACACCAATCCGTACTGGCTGGCTCTCGAATCAGATTTTTGGCTGAGTTGCACGGTGCATATGAACTCGCACACTATCTCCCCGTATCCTAGTTCATCTCAGAAGATGAATTCGTTCCAGCCCATATTTGAGAGAAAGGCACGAATCTCCGCATTGATGCCCAATGTCTCTAGCATTAAGGTTGATGGGATTTTGCTCGGCAGAATCACTTTAAAGGAGTTCGCCTTGAATCTCTCTTTTTCCTCCTTGGTGATTCCGTTCATGAGATGGAGGTCAGGAGGTGTAGAGGGCTGAGCCACTGCCTTGCCTTTGTCAGCCTTGGAGAATTTCTTGGGAGCCATTGCAAAAGAGAAGAAGAAAACTAGATAAATTTTAGAGAGAGATGAAGTGTTTAGAAGTGAAGTGAGGAAAACACTGTTGAATGAGGTATTTATAGGCTTGAAGGGGTGCAAAAACGGTCATAAATTGCTAAAAATTAATTAAATGAAGAGAGGAAATAGTTGGCAATCAAATCACTTAATTGCCTAAGTGGTTACTCTAATTCGTGTATGTAAAATTGGAAGTTGCGATCACGGATTTCGAAAAATATGAGTAACGGACAAATTTTCCTTGGGAAACGGTGCATCAACGGTCATATTTTTGAAAGACTGACCAAAATTCGCGGTGGAGAGCAATTTTCGCGATCGTGATTTGACATTTGATAGCCAGATAAAGTTGACTTGTAATTCGCAAACGTGAAGAAGAAATAGCTACCATGAATTATGAGTCAGCAAGAATAAGTATGAGAAAATTTTGAAAACATGTGATCCACTACAAATAAATAATAAACCTGTTCATACAATCATCACTCATGCGTAACATACATAACAGTCTGTCATAGCATCAAAGTTTTCACTTTAAGGAACTTCCATCAAACATTCCCAATTCTCTCTTAATGAAGTTCATCCTTTCTTCATTTAGAGTTTTAGTGAAAATGTCTGCAAGTTGATGATTTGTGTTAATAAATTCTAACACAACATCACCCTTTTACACATGATCTCTAAGAAAATGGTGTCTAATATCTATGTGCTTACTCTTAGAGTGTTGGATGGGATTTCTAGAAAGATTAATAGCACTTGTGTTATCACATTTGATGGGAATATGATCAACTATTTTGCCAAATCCTTCAATTGTTGTTTCATCCAAAGAACTTAGGTGCAATAACAACCCGCCGCCACACACTCGACTTCTGCTGTAGATAAAGCAATCGATACTTACTTTTTACTAAACCACAAAACTAGGCATTCACCTTTGAATTGGCAAGTCCCGAAAGTACTTTTTCTATCTGGCAAGCTACCCATATAATCTGCATCCGAATACCCTATGAGACTAAATGAAGAATCGCTAGGATACCATAATCCTAAGTGTATTGTGCCATGCAAATACTTAAAGATCCTTTTAATAGCATTCAAATGAGATTCTTTAGGGGAGGATTGAAACTTAGCACACATGCAAACACTAAACATAATATCCGATCTTGAAGCAGTAAGATAGAGTAGAGATCCGATCATACTTCGATATCTCTTTCCATCTACTTTTTTACCTGATTCTTCCTTATCTAGTTTGACGGTACTGCTCATTAGAGTTTTAGCTACTTTGCAACCATCCATTTTGAATTTCTTTAGCATTTCCTTTGTATATTTAGCTTGGTTGATGAAGATCCCTTCCTTGGATTGCTTGATTTATAAATCGAGAAAGAATTTGAGCTCTTCCATCATACTCATTTCAAATTCCCTAGTCATACACTTAGGAAAATCCTTACAAAGAGATTTATTAGTAGAACCAAAGATAATATCATCAACATAGATTTGAACGATTAATGTATCATACTTGTATTTTTTGACAAATAGTATGGTGTCCACCTTCCCTTTCTCAAAATCATTTTTCAAGAGAAATGAACTAAGCCTTTCATACCAAGCTCTTGGAGCTTGTTTTAATCCATATAAGGCTTTGTTTAATTTGAAAACATGGTTTGCAAAACAATGAGACTCAAAACCAGGAGGTTGTTCAACATAGACTTCCTCCTCTATGATGCCATTCAAAACTTTTTGCATCCATTTGAAAAAGTTTAAAATTCATATAACATGCAAAAGCTAAGAGAATCCTAATGGTCTCTAGTCTTGCAATGGGGATAAAGGTCTCATCATAATCTGTTCCTTTTTCTTGGTTGTATCCTTTGGCAACCAATCTAGCCTTTTCTAGTAATGAGACCTTGCTCATCTAACTTGTTCCTAAACACCCACTTACAACCTATAATTGGGTGTTCCTTAGGTCTAGGAACAAGTTCACATACCTTGTTTCTCTCAAATTGATTGAGTTCTTCTTGCATAGCAAGTACCCAACACTCATCATCAAGAGCCTCATCAATTGACTTTGGCTTAAGTTGAGAAACAAATGCAAGAGTATTATCTAAGAGTTAAGATCTAGTACTTACACCCTTAGAAGTATCACTAATGATTAAGTCCTTAGGGTGATACTTGGAGAATCTCCAATCTTTGGGTAGATCTTGTCTTAGCTCAATTTCTTGTTGATGTTGATGTTGGTCTTCATCTACCCTTGATGAATCACCTTCTTCCTTTTCTTTATCAATTCTTCTTGTAGAATCATCAAATTCCAACTTTTCAAGATCACCTACAAGATCATCAACAAAAATACATTTTCCAAGATCAAGTTTACTAGATTCATCAAAAACAATATTCATAGATTTTTCAACTACCATTGTACTTTTGTTAAAAACTCTATATACTTTACTTGTGGTGGAATAACCTAAGAAGATTCCTTCATTAGTTTTGGAATCAAATTTTCCAAGATTATCCTTGGTGTTTAAAATATAACACTTACATCCAAACACTTTTAGGTATGAAAATTTAGGTTTTCTACCATTCCAAAGCTCATAAGAAGTTTTATTGAGAATGGGTCTTTTGAAAACTTTATTTGGAATATAACATGAGGTATTAATGGCTTCGGCCCAAAAGTAATTTGGTAAGGAATACTCATTGAGCATTGTCCTAGCTATTTCTACCAAAGTTCTATTTTTCCTTTCTACAACACCATTTTGTTGTGGTGTTTTAGGAGTTGAAAAATTATGAAAAACTTCATTCTCCAAATAAGAATTTTCAAATGATTCATTTTGAAATTCCTTTCTATGGTCACTTTTAATAGAAGATATGAAGTAACCCTTTTCATTTTGAACTCCTTTTGCAAAACTTTTGAAAGCATAAAAAGAATCATTCTTATAAGCTAGAAAAGATACCCATGTGAACCTAGAGTAGTCATCTACAAGGACTAGTGCATAATGTTTTTCACCTAAGCTA
>CATIWR010559626.1:0-12390 GCA_949677035.1 Omphalea diandra | reverse complement strand
TAATCTATATACATGAATCTATGATATAACAAACCGCCACCCCGTAGCAAAACTTTGGAGATAAAACTGTCGATTCTGCGTCGGGTCATGACTTTTAGTCAAGCCGACCACGATTATGGAAAAGCCAAATTCAGTAGATGTGCCTTGGCCATAACGTGGCAAATAGTCATTGAGGATGACTTTGGAGTCTTTACCAACTTGGCAAATAGTCATTGAAGATGACTATTGGAGTCTTTACGACTATCGGTTTTTGGCCATGACCATGGTGTAGCTTTTTGGAGCTATAAAGATATATTTTCAAAGATTACTGTGAAAAGGGATCTCATAATATTACAACAAGCGTTTAAATTCTCTTTATTGTTCTTTTGTTTTGGAAATCAAGTTACAACTTTGAATTTAAAAGCCCATTCTGTTGGCTTTGAGATTGGTATTCTCCTAATGCAATCCTTGTGCTCTTATAGTAAGATAAGTATAGTTGGGATACTTTTGTATTGATAAGATATCACCCATCAATTATCTTGGCATAATTTGACTTGCACTTGAAAGCAAGTTGTGTGTAAGGATAGGCACTATTAAGTTGCAATAAAAAAATCAAATGAAATACTAATTTTCAACCTAATTTGATTTTTTTGAAATAAATTTGGATTTTAATTTCATATTCGATTATCTCAAAATAATAGTCAAATTAACTGAAATAATAAAATTTGTACTAATTAATGTATAAATTATGATTTTATAAAGAGTTAAATACGATGACCCATTTTAGGTTTAGTCATATTATACTGCTTAATCCTTTACTTTTATATATTATATTACAATATCTCTAAGATTTGGTTCTGTTACAAGAGTTGTCTTTCTTTTAGATTTTCCGTTAAATATATATAAAATGTCCACAATATAACCTTAATATTATAACTAGTTTTCTATTAAAATGTCCAGAATATACCCTCAATGTTATAACTAGTTTTCTATTTTAACCATCCCACTAAGTTTAGGAACTAAAGTCCTTTAGATATTGTACCAGAGATTTTTTAGAGTGGAAAAAAAATTAAAAATAATAATGAAAAGGTATGAAATGAAGTGGGATGAAAATAAAGTTAATTACTTTCAATTTGTTGGAGAATTTTTTTTATTAAAAAATAGGTTAATAAATATAAACTACTTATGCATAATCAAAATTAGTTTTTCATTTTTATTTTTGAAAACATAAATCATTTAAATTTTTTCTCTAATACAGCTTCCATATTTGAAATCAAACTGCATATTAAAGATATCTCCTTTTTGATAAATTCTCATGAACATTTTTCCAAACACTTGAATGCATAATTACAAAAATTGAAACTACTCAACATATCATCAATCTACCTAAAACGTGATATAGACTAGGGCACCACAAAATTAGAATTATGGATCATAACTTCCCTCCCTCGTTTGCTGCCGTCGCAAAATTTGTGATCCACAATTCGAATCCCCACCACTTGTTCATAACTCACTCTTAAGGATCTTGTTGCCTCTTTCTCAACTACGGTATTGATGGCTGAGAAATTCGGATTCTTGGCCAAGAACTGTTTGGTTTCTTGGAGAAAAAGATGATTATTATGATGATTGCCTAGAAATCTTACAAACTGGTATTTAAAGAAACATGCCATGTTTTAGTTTTATTTAATTTATCATCGTTAGTATTGCTTCTCCTCTGTCTTTTTGAGCTTGTTTATGCTTCTCTGCAATAAAATGAAAGAAATGGAACATAATTTGAGGTTGGATGATAAATAAAAGAAACTGGTTAGTGTCTCCCTAATGGGAACTACAAAAATTATGGAAAAAAAAAAAAAAGAGAGAGAGATAAAATAGAAGTCTTGTAGGGTTTGCTAATTGTTGAGGGTAATTGAGCAATTTAAAAAAATATTTTAAGATTTTCACTAATACTATTTTCTTGTTGATTAATAGAATATTACACTAAAATTAGACGGATGGACTTAACAATTAACAGAGGTTAAATCTTGGGAATATTTTAATATAATATATAAAAATAGAGGATTAAGTGATACAATATGACAAAACTTAAGGAGGTCATAATATTTATTATATTATTTAGAATGAATTTCTTTTATTGCTCATATATAATATATAATGTTATTTAGAAATAAAATATAATGATTATAATTATAATTATAATTGTCATTGATAACACATGAAATGACACTATTTTAAATTACAAATAATAATATTTACTTTATTGGGTTATTTTAATTTTAACCAATAATTGAACTAATATTTCAATTTTAGTTATTTTTATTATTTGTCCAAATTTAAGTATAAAAAAAAATCAACTTATTGAAATTTTAGTTCAGTTTAGATCACTTAACTAAAAATTCTCCTCCAGTTATGTGAGCTTAACAGATAGTAAGTAAGCAGTATCTATGAGCTATTTTATACTTGAGGGAAAAAAAAATAGAGATAGGTAGCATTGAACCTTTATAGTGTTATTCATTGTTTCCTCCATATTTATTGTGTGTTTAAGTCTTATTTGCTTCTGCTAAAAGTTCACTAATTCTAATTAACCCCTTTTGAGCTTATGAAGAACAAAAGTTGTATAATTTAAAAATTATTATTGAAAAATTTATCAAACTCAATTCACTCTCTCCTCTTAAACTGGTCAGGAAAAACGAACCACAAAGGTTCCTTAAGCGTTTATTATTGATGAGACTCCAAGAATTCTAAAGCATCTACAAATGTAGCAAATATAATTAAAGATGACAAATTGATCACATCATTTTAGATCGAATTATTTTCAAACCATATTGTTTTAGAATAGATAATTTTAGATAAATTTAAATCATTCATTGAGTTTGCATATACAAAAATTTGAATAAAATTTTAATTTTATATTAAAAAACAATATTTTGGATCAAATTATTTGTTATTCATTTTTAAAAATATATTTTAAAATATCTATTTAGATTCTTTATTATTTATATTTATATAAATTCTTTATTATTTATAGATATTTTCTCATAATATTAAAAAAGTTATTTTTCAATCAGATAGATTTTATATAAATAGAACTTGATTAAAAAAAATTTTCATTCAAATTCTTAGTAAATTAAATATAATTTATTTTTTAAAAATAAATGACTATATATCATGAAAATAAATAATTAAATTATGTTCATATGGAATTAAAGATAAAAGATACTTTTTAAATTTTTAAATAAATTTTAATATTTTAAATTAGATCATTTGAATTAATTCACATGTCAGGTTAGATTATTTGTTATTTACTTTTTAAAATATTTATTTGAATTCTTTATTATTTATATGATATTTTCTCATAATTTATTAAGAAAAAATTATTTTTAATCAAATAGATTTTACATAAATATAACTTGATTACAAATTTTTTATTTTTATTTAAATACTTAATAAATTCAATGTAATTTACTTTTTAATAAATGACTTTATATAATGAAAATAAGTAATTGATTTAAGTTTATATAAAATAAAAAAGAAAAAACATTTTTTAATTTTTAAACAAAATTTTAAATATTTTAATAATTTAAATCATGTCATTCGGATCAATCTACATATCGAATCAAAATTGAGTTAATTCCGATTGATCTATGGGTTGGACTTGGATTGGATCAAGTTTGATCCAAAAATTTTGAATCATTTCGGATTTTCTTTTTTGTCGAGTCAAGCTCAGATCAATTTTTTCGAACAGATTTTAATCGAATTTTTAAATTAGGTAAAAAACTGTCATTTCTAAGTATAATAATTTTCACATATATGTAGTGGGCCCCTTCTTTGACACAGAAATCGTAGTCCTGTTTTTATCAATAAAGATTGAAAACTAAACTTTTAATCTAGTTTCTAATTTTGCATGAATCCTATTTTCATCAACAAAGATTGAAAACTAATAAACATTTAATCTAGTGTCTAATTTTGCATGAGAATCCTATTTTCATCAACAAAGATTGAAAACTAAGAAACATTTAATCTAGTGTCTAATTTTGCATGAAGCAAAATACTTTAATTTCAAAAAATGAACGCTTAAAAGAAAATGAGTTAAGAAGATAACGAGGAAGAGACGGTCTAGTATGTTGGGCTTAAGGATGATCATTGACCCAATTCGATAGGTATTCGACTGAATTCGATCTGAATGGATCAAATATAAAATTCATTTATATAATCAAGTTGGATTGGTTTAGGGAAACAAAAAAAAAAAACTTGTGTTAGGTTAGATTTGGATATTAAGAAACCAAGTTTGATTCAATATATATTATTATTATTTTTTTTATAATTTAATAATTTAATTTTTAATTCATTTACATATATTATATATTTAAAAAAACTATATAGAAAAATGAGTAAGAAATTTATTTATTTATTTTAAAAAAACTATGTGGATACTCGCGATTTGATCTGCTCTGATCTGGGTTAAATGATCAGATTTTTTCTTCTTATTGTTTGGGTTTTGGTTTCATGTAACTATACTCAACCTGTGATCATCTCTAGTTAAGCTCGCCTTCAAATTGAATAAACCTTAATATATCACATTGTGAAGCACATAGACAATCTTTGTGGAAATGAGCATTTTATGTTGTTTGCTCTGTAATCGCGATTCAATATAGTTGATGGATCTCTTATGCTTAGTTTCTTTTTTCTTCTTTTTTCTTTTAATTATGATTTCAGGAGAAGCTGCTCAAAGTGAGCCATATCTTTGAGCAGACTCTTCCAGATTACAGATTTGTTCCTCCACTAGTAGATGGTAATGTAGATGGTGTTGTATGCTAGCGTCTTTTTCAGGACGCTTATGCCCTTTTAATAATGCAATTTTAGTAAAAACTTCAGCAGCAACGAAATTGATCTCAGGGCCTGCTGGTTTAGCATGAAGTAACCTCACCTAGTTTTTTTGCCACAAGATTCTGCTGTTTAGGTGTAGTTGTTAATGAGCTTCATGTTCAAGTGATTAATGACATTGTTAAGCTTTGTTAGGCAAGTTTAAATTCGCAACTCAAAAGAAGTGTATTCACAAACGTCTGAAACAGTTTGTCCAATCCCCTACATCACCTCGACCAAGAAATGTTGAAAGTCTATTAGAAAACGCACTTCTTCAAAGACCCATTGTTTGGATCGTAATGCCAATGTGAGGGAGACTCGCATCACTTGCTAAAAATATGGATTTGGTATTGGGACGGGTACTGTGGCACTTGGACTCAAATGAATATGACTGTCTGGCTGAGTTGTTGCTTGGGTAAATTTTACCAATTGTTCTTCAAATGGTCTCTTATTCACATAACAATCCTTAAATGGAAAATTATAAGGATTAAGTTCTTAGGATCAACATACTTTGCCTGAAAATTGTCATGGCATCCAGCTATTACTTTTTTCTTCAAAAAAGGTGCACAAATGGACAATTGACTAAGCTTTTATTTTATTTTATTTTTTTAAAATGATCAAACTACTAGTAGTTTCGTATTCTATATTTATTTCTTACCAACTAATCTCCTATTTCCTTTTTAACTAATGCAAGTGACATCATTAAGAAATACTGTCTTCTGAAAACAGTCGAGGAATCTAACATCTAATTTCTTGCGGTATTTTAATAATGTTAGTTGATTTATGCCATCTTTTATTAACATCACGAATCCACTTCACTACCTTTAAAAAAAAAAAATAAGTTTAAAGTTTCTTGCTAATATTCTATATGACAAAAAAAAAAAAACGAAAATTTTACCTGAATGATGAGACCTAAGGATTTAATCAACTAAGATATGAATAAGTGATAGTGCCGGAACGAGAAGAAGAAAAAGAAGAGTAGATGGATTTGTCTTGAATATTCATTACATTGGATTTCTTAATTTGACGGTAGAGTTTTAGGATAGTATTGAATCTTGCACAGTCAAAGCAACACCATTTTTAAATAAATCAACTTTAAGCTTTAGTAAAGTAAGAATATCAGCGAGCGAGAAAGCGAGCAAAAGAGTGTGAACCCGAAGACGAAGCTAAAGGTGATAAGATACAGTATAGTATTGTTGCCGTAGCCTTTGGGTATCTAACCCTAAGCCCTTTCTCCTTAAAGCTCAACAACATCACAAGTAAGAATCTGTCCGTACAAAAAACAGACCTTAATTTTCATCATTAATCGCGATAATTTTCAAGTCAGCTTCAACTTACATATAGATTTGAACTCTATTTAACACCATCTGCAAATAATAATTTTGCGATACATTAATGCTAGCATGGACAAACGAATTGATAATGATGATGACAACTTAGAAGAAGAAGAAGAAAATTGGTGAAAGATATGAGAACAAAGGCAAATAATGGTTGTTTTACGTTGTGCACACTATTTGTTTGCTACATGTTTATTGTGACAAATAATGGGATAATGAGGAGGACACTGAAGTAATGTCGAGGAAGCTAAACATAGGAGAGGGAATTGGAGAGGATTAGGAATGCAATTGGTGAAATTTTAGAGGCGACTTGAGAGGAAAATATGGTAGTTGGGTAAAATATGTATAGACTTTAGGGACAAGTAAGGACGCAAACGAGTGGAGTCGAGTCGAGTATTTAAAAATAATTTAATGAACAAGCTGAGCTTGAGTCGAATATCATCAAGATTGCATAAAACGTGCGAGTCTAAATGAATTTAATTGAGCTGAAAATTTTTTATTAGAATTAAATTATAAATAAAACTATAAATAATTCTTTTAAACAAATAAGTTTTCTATTTTAAAAACTTGATATAGTTATTAATATTTACATAAAAAATTAGATATTACATTATAAATGTAACTTACAATATGAAATATATATTATTTGTTATATATTTTTAAAAGTATTTTCTATATATTATAAATAAATTATCGAATTAGTTCATGAGTTTACAAGTCGAATACTGATAAACTTGAAATTGACTCATTAAATTAACGAGTCGAGCTAAAACTTGATTTTAAAACTCATTTATAAACGAATTAAATTCAAATCGATTTTTATTAAGTCGAATTTCAAGTAATTTACAAACAAATTTGGTTCATTTATACCCTTAGGGAGAACAAAAAGGAATGACCATAGATGGGCTCTAGTAGGGGAATGGTTATTTGGGTATTATGGTTATTTTCTAAATAAATGTCAGGCCAGCTATCTTGGTGTGTGACGAAAAGTTAACATTGAGTGCCACGTCATCCTTTCAATTTTTGCAAATTATACCATGGACACATTCATGTTATTTTATAGATTCAAATTAATATATATTCGTATTGGATTATATTTATATGTTATTTTTAATTATATGTATATTGATAATAAATTATATATCAATATTAAATTATATATATATTAAAATATATGTATATTAATTTTTAATTATATATACATTATTTTTAGAGTTAAGTCTATAATATAACATGACTAAATTCAAAATATACGAATTTTCCAATTTTGTTATTTTCATGTAGGGATTTTATTTTTATAATTTTTCATTTAAAAATTATTACGTGTATAGGCTATTATTTGAAGAATAATTGATGAAATTTCCCCGTAGCTGCTGATAAGCTTTATACTGTCCCAATGGCTTTTGTACCGATTTATGTCCAAAATTTAACAACATACTTATACTCGAATGAGACTATTTCATTAATGTGAAAATTTTCTCTTTGATATTCAATTTTTTTAAAAAAAATTATCAATATGATAATGAAGTTGCAAGAAATAGGATTGGTAAATCGTATTGTGTTAAGCTTATTATGTTAATTTATAAAATAAAAAATAATCAACCTTAATCTAATTATTAATATGTTATTAAACGTGATACAAAATAAATCGTAATCCTTTTAAATATATAAATTGACATTATTTTTAATATGTAAAATATTCTTTCCAACATAATGCCAACTAAATGTTTAAATTTAATGTAATTAATTAATAAATATATGATATTTTAAGATAAATATGTTATTCTAGAATTCAATCACCTCATCTATTTTTTTTAAAAAAATATTTTTAAATATGCAAAAATGATAAATTAAATTTAGCATATCAGAATATTACAAACTTAGATAAATTAAAGCTACTATAGACATTATTACACTTACATTTTATTATACTTAAACAAATTATCAAAATTATTAAATGATTCTCAATGAATTAAATTGGTCTTATATTACAACTTAACATAAATCCAATAAATGAATTGAGAGCCATATGAGTAAACTCTTATATATACTAATACTTTACATATCATAAATGTATTGACCTTTTAATGATCCAACCTTATTATGCTTAATCCAAATTCTCCTTTGTTTGTTTATTTGTTTAATTATCATGTTCATTTAATCTTTTTTTTTCATCTCCCTTGATTGTTTGTTTAGAAAATTTTTAAAAAATATGAGGAAAAATAGTCTAATAACTTAAAAAAAAAACTCAAACTTTAGTGTTTTGTTATAAAATATATCATCATAATCACAATAATATTAAAATCGTTCAAAGTACTTAAGAATATAACATATTTATTATTTAAATATATAATTTATAATAAAACAGTTAAAAAAATCAAAATATATAAGCAATTGTTTTTTTAAACTATAATTAGCTCAGTTATGTCATAGTCTATGATTTTATTTAAAAAAAATATACCTTTTATTTTAGTAAATAATAATCTATAAGACTATATTTATGAAAATGGTATATTAATAAAGATATTATTATTTATTTAATTTTTAAAATTTTTCTATAACCATGGAGAAAGTAATTCTTTATGTGCAATTTTGTGCAAAGTAATTTCTTTTTTGTAAGAGTTTTGATGAATTAAGAAATCCTATGATAATGAAAATCTTGAGAATATGATGAATCCAATATAAATGAATAAATTCCTAAAAAAATAAAATTATAATAAGGAAATTACGTAAGTAGATTCCTTGCTAATTTTACCATGTATTTGTTGATTAAAAAATATTTTCCTGAAAAATAAATTTCCCTATAAAAAACTGACAATTTTTAAAAAAAAAAAAAAAAACAAAATCAAATTCCTCCCTAACTTGCTTTTTCCTAACCGCTAACGGTATCCGTGGTTACAGTTGAGTAAAAGAGACATACACCCACCCAGTAAGAGCGTATCCGTAACCCTCCGAACACGTTAGCAAAAGTAAAAAATAATATTGAAAAAACTATAATCTATAAACATGCCTGCGTAAGTTGCCAGCTTACCGAATACAGAGCTGGTGCACGTTAGCAAATCGTGCGCATGTTAAAAAGGAAAGAAGATTTCCGATCATCGTCATAATCTCATCGGAACCGAGGAACTGACTCTTCTCCGTCTCCGATCTTTCACTCTGTAAGCTCAGATCCGTTGTAGTTTATTTTTTATATATTTAATTGACCATGCAAAAAAAAAATCGACTTAATTCTTTTTTTTTTGGCGAGGGATTTTTTTTTTTTGTTGGGATAGTTTTGTTAATCTGGAAGAGCTGTGTTCTAATTTTTCTATATTCTATCTTTTTTTTGGGCTTTTTAAAGTTTTAAATTATTTGGCCTTGTAAGTGGTCTTATTGATAAAGTGATGAGTTTTTAGTGGAAAATAATCTGAGAATTTTTTGTTTTCTTGAATGTTATGTTTGGATAATGAGAAAGATGGTAAACACTGCAATGATTCTTGTAAGATGGTAAACACTGCAATGATTCTTGTTTTATTTTCTATCCAAAATGAAAGTCTAACTTTTGTCAAGAAATCCACATGTTTTTTTTTTTTTCTTTTGAGTGGGTAAAATTTAATTTGGGTTATTGGGTTAATCCTTTTTGGATTGAATTTTCCTGCAAGATATTGGTTATAATTTTAATTGGATTATGTATAGTTGATCTTGTTAAATTGGTCTGTATATGTGACTAACTGGACTCTACCTTGTTTCCAATGGACGTAACAAGGGCATTTTTGGAGGAGGAGAGGTCAAGTAATATGGCCAAGATAAAGAGAAAAGTTCCTTCACTGGTTGATCTCTGTGTTGAAGTAGCAATATATCATGTGAGGTACTTAGGGGATGTTGGGGAAACAGATTTACATCTCCTTGATCGCATTTTACCACATTGTACATTGGACCAGTTGATGCACGTGGAGAAGAGCACTATAGTAAGATGGCCTGCATCATTTTGTAAAAATAATTGTTTGAGGAACTATTCAGTTTTTCTGTAATTTTGATTAATTGTTATAGGGGAGAGATCTTGGCCTAGTAACTGATAAGCTTTGGAAGAGATTTTATGAGCTGGAGTTTGGTGAGGCAAACACTAATTCTGCAATTGAGAAGATGAAGCGGTTCAAGGTTTCCTTCCGATGGAAAGAGCTATATCAGGTACCTGTCTTCATCAGTTCAGTTGCATTTGTTGTATATATCAATTAAATTGGAATAATACTGATTCCTGATGGGGGGATGGTGAATTTTATTTACGTTTTAACTTGTGTTAGAAACTGCATTTTAATTCATACGAAAACTTTCCCATTTGTTCTAAATTGGCTGATGCAGGCGAAATTGAAGGCTATTGCTAAGCAAGAGGACGAAGCTGTTGCAAAACTTCGGCAATCATACAAAAAAGAGGAATCTAGTATGGTTTTTATCATCTAAAATAAATAGGAGGTCCTTGAGGATAATTCTTTGCTTTACATTTTTTTTATGTTTGATTGGGCTTTGATAGGATGTGTCAGGTGTATTTCTAAAATTTTTCCTTGTTACTTTATGATACTATCATCTGTGTGAATTCTGTTGTGAGGCCACCAAAGGCCACCGAGAGCCTGCCAACTAATGCATGTATTCCCTGTCTCTTAATGCAATACTGAAAGTTAGGGCTGTATCTCAATGCTCTGATGCAGTTATGTTGGACTGACCATCATTAATTGGTCCTTGGTTTCACCAGTGTTATACTCATGTTACATCCAACTTTTGTTCATCCTTTTCTTTGACCTGGTTTTTTTGTTGTACTAATGATGCTTTGTAGCTCTAGTGCAAATTCAGTTTCTGTTGCAAGCTATAACTGCGGGCTAGCATTGCTTAGATTTTAGCTTTTCTGATTTATGATGCTTGTGTTCTTTCTAATCATTGAGCTACTAACTAGTTCCCTGCTGATCTACCATACTTGTATAAGTTGAAGAACCCATTTCATCCTCATTCTTAGGTGTATCTGGACAAAATTTTGATTTGGTTTTGATACTGAAGGTGTCATGGATGCAGGGAATTGTATTCACCAACTATATTGATAGTAAAGCCAACAGCATTTCTCATCAAAAGGCTTTCCTCTTTTCTCTCACATGTATTACATCATTTGAGGAGATTAGAGAATGTTAGCTTAGTTTCCATGGGGAATTGTATCCCTTGTACTGTGATTATTACTTGAAACCTGAGATGGCGTTTCTTGGATGGTCCAATCTAAATAAAAAATCCAGATCAAATCATTCTGATTATCTAATGAAGTGAAATTTGTGTCTTAAAATTGTGGAATTGCTTACAAACCTATGCTTAATATTGTAGCCTTTTCTGATACGTAAAGAGTAGGGGGACATGTACATGGCTTCTTGGAAATGTAATGCATGCTTAGTTGTATACCTAATTAATGTGGCATAAAGGTAATTGGAGTGTTATTCTCTGAACTCTAATTATATTGTGTTCTGGTGCATTATTAACTGGTATGCCTTTGTGGATTCTCAAAATTCTTAGTATTCAACTTGTGCAGAAAAACAAAGTAGACAAATTCGTCTTTGCACAAAGGTTCCACCTTCAGGCGGTAAAAGAGGCTTCTATGGAGGTAATCTGTGTTCCCTTGTGGTTGGTTCTCCTAATAGACTGAGGCAACTTGCAGCTTTTTGCAGAAGCTGTGAAGGGGTGGAGGGTGTATTAGAATTTTGTATATTTTGTTGTTTTAACTTTGGATATCACATTTTTAGGAAGTGGACCTGGATACAATCTCAATGGGAAGAGCAACATAATGAAGAAAGCAAAAATAGATTTTCTTAAGAGGTAATATTATCATATGCACTTGGGATCCCCTATTTCCATAACTTTATTTGCTGAGGCCACAATCTATTTAATGTAAAAAAAAAAAAATTTATAGACTAAACTACCCTCTGTTAATAGATACTTGAACAAATTAAAATTTCCTATTTGAATTTTCTTTTTAAATTTCTTATGATTGTATTGTTGAAAATTTGAATGATGTTCTTCAGTGACATGGTGTAGAATTCTACTAAAAGACGACCACAGTTGCCCCTCTCAAATGTCAATACACTAAGAACTAGAATACACGGGGGGGGGGGGGGGGGGGGGGGGGGGGGGGGGGGGGGGGGGGGGGGGGGGGGGGGGGGGGGGGGGGGGGGGGGGGGGGGGGGGGGGGGGGGGGGGGGGGGGGGGG
>CATIWR010559610.1:0-46602 GCA_949677035.1 Omphalea diandra | reverse complement strand
CCTATAATTAGGCCAATAATCAAACCTATAATTAGGCCAATAATCAAACCTATAATTAAACATATAATTAAGCCTATAATCAAACCTATAATTAAGCATATAATTAAGCCTATAATCAAACCTATAATTAAGCATATAATTATGATAATTACTACAATTAAAAGATAAACACTAAATAAGAAATTTACAGTACAAGATATAAAAATATCCATATCAGTAACAAGTGGTTCATTGAATTGCTTTAGAAGAGAAGACATTTGCCACTGAGAATTCCCTCTTTATAAATATGAGGGACATGAAAGGAGCTTTGAACAATAAAAGCAAGATAGTTCACCCATGCAGCTCTCCACTTCTATGGGACCAAATGAGATTTAGTTTTGATTAAGTTTAATATATATAGAGAGGGTCACACTCTAGCCAAATGTTAAACCAATTCAAACGTTTTGCTTTCTGAAAAGCAAAAAAGACAGCTACAAGCTCTGCTTTATGTGTAAGAGCCGAAGCCAGAGGAATTGAGAGGCAGTGGTATACGAAACCACGATATGTGTAGAAGACACCCCCAGCGTCGGTACGACCAGAAGCACCATAGGCAGGGGCTAGGAAATTTTTCTTTTATCTCTGTTTCGTGAGATTCTTCTCGGAGCAAATCTTTCTTTATTTTGTTTATTACTTTCAAATAATTTTTTTAAAAAATATGATTTATTATATTATAAAATAAAAATATTATATGCTCTAAATTAATAAATATATAAAAATACATAATTATACACATAAAATATTTATGTATACATCTAATAAATATAAAAATTTATAAAAATATATTTAATATTTTCAATCGCGTAGGGATTTACTTTAGGGATCCCAGTAGGGACCATGGGGTGAAGTAGAGGTGATGGGAGAGAAAGGGCAATGATTTCTCATTTTGGTGTCCCCATCGCCATCCCTAGACGAAGCAAGTTAATTGGCAATATTAAATCAGTTAAGGATGAGCAAGTCTGTTTGAGAATGGGTAAAATCTATCCGAAAAATAGCAATATTTGACTCATTTCCAAACCAATTTGAGAGCCTCACTTATCGAAGGAAAGTAAGAATAAAAACTAATGTCATTTCGTAAGCACCAAATCACCCAAAAAGTAGGGACTATTACTATGAGGCATAAAACTTTAACTTGAAAACTTAAAGATAAATGCTAGGTAGAGATTAAAAGATCCAAAGGACTCATCTTGCTCAAAGTAACTCCAAAAACCTGCTTAATGGCATTCCATATAATGGAAGTAAAAGGACACTAGAGAAAAATATGATCGATGGTTTCAAATGCGTTATTACAAAGTCTAGCCTTTAAACAAAGACACCTCTAAATAATTATGGGTAAGAACTCATTTTCACGCCAAGAACAGCACATAATGTACCCACTCTGCGATGAGTAACTAAATGCCTAAAGAATACTTCTGATTTGTCCCAATTAACATCTTGTGCTGATAGAACAAATCCTCTACGATACATTATTTTTTTTTCTTTTGCTTGCACTTCCAAAGATTAGAATAAAGGAAATGAGATAGAGCAGTAATAAACTTTTAATTAGTCATAGGAATGAAATCTCCATTCACAACTATGTTAGACAATAAGAGACTCAAAAAATCTTTACCTATGCAAAATAATAATGAAGAGAGAGGGGAGATCACATTGTCGGACATCTCGTAATCAAGAGAAGTAACCTTTTGAATTACAATTAGGAAGAAGTATAAAGCCCCTGGTAAAGTAAATATTGCAAATAACTATTTACCAAAAAAAAAAATTTATAGTGAGTATTCGGTTCAAATCAAATTGAATTGATAAAATTGAAATATTAAATTGTAAAAAAAAAAAATACAAACCAAACTACTGGATAAATGTACAAACTAAACCAATATAAATAATGAAAAAATAAGAAAATTTCAGATTAGTATATAGATTTTGCAATTTTTAGTTAATTATTTACTCACAGTAAAAAGAATTTAAAAGTTTGAATTATTAATATTCTATACAAACGAGATACATGTTTTTTTTTTAAAAAAAACAAGATACATATTTGTTTTGTTGCATCAGTATATATATATATATACACACACACACACACTATCATTCTACTATGCTACTCCCTCCGTTTTATTTTAATTGACGTTTTTGTGTTTTTATTTTATAAATTTTAATAGAATATAAATAATAAGGGCAATTTAGTGATTTTATTATACTAATTAAAGAGATTTAATAACTTCTTAATTATTATACACACCCTCAAAACGAGATGCAAAATGGAATGAAAAGAGTAATAATTATGAGATTCAACTTCATATGGACATTCTAGCTAGTAGAGGTAAATTACCAGGCTTTTATTTACCCTTTCTCTATTAATTCATATTTATGATAGTGACAAGAAATTCTTGTTTTGCTTCTCGTAGATTTGGATATGATGATGGGGGCAAGCCCATCTCTTTCTGCTTCGCAGCTGTGAGATTTGATTATGTGAAAATGGCACATGTTATAGAATAGCACTATCATTCCATGCATGTAAGCTAGCAGTTGATGAATATAATATCGCATATATAATAATCTGCATCATATAATGTTTACTACGTCGAACCTTTACCACCCCATTGATAGAGGGAAAAAAAGAAAATAAAAAACGGTTCAGTTTCAGTCAAGTCATGATCAGAAAACAATGTTAAATTTTAAAATCACACACACACACACACACACACACACACACATATATATATATATATATATATATATGAGAAAAGTTTTTTGAGCCATCCGACAAGTATAGCAAAGTGTAAATATTAATTCTATTCTATGTCATTATTTTGGGTGCTGTCGACTTTATATGGTGATAATTAATTGATTTGTAGATTGTGGAAATTTAATTGTTTTATAAATTTCTTAAGTTTGATGTGGATAAGTCTGTTAAATTAAACTGAAAATAAGATATCTTCAATAAAATTTAAAAATCTCTTACTGCATAAATTAGATATAATAATTATTCGCACTTTATGTATAGATAAAAAATTTACAGGCTGATGATCATTAGAAAGCACGAAAAGAATAAATATAACTCAAGTCTTCAAGCTAGTTAACCAACTAGTGCTCGTCTAAAGACTATAGAGTTGTGATACTGTATAGTTTGGAATGAGATGAACAGTTATTTCTAAATATTTTTATAGATTTTTTATGTCTTGAAAAAAATTTTCATTGAACCAATAGTAACAGTAATTTTATATCAAATCTCATTTAGTTTCATATTTTGATGTAGAAATTATTAAATAAATTTTATATTTAAAAAAGAACAATCAAACAAGGTCTTATTCACGATTACCCACTAACAATCGCGAGAGGTTACGAATGGATTTATTGAATACTATATAGTCAAGAGCTAATTGATAACCACACAAATAAATGGTGGCACAATGTGCAGCCCACGTGCATGACTATGGCAATCTTAGTTTCACTGTGTTCAGTAGAAATGGCCTAAAGATCAAAGATTACCGCACCATGACACCCACACCGCAGCGGTTGGTAGTGTAGCTATTTTAAATTTCTGCTGGTGGGTTAAATTCTAAATAGTGCGTTTCATGACTGGTGGACAATCTCAATCATGAATCATGTGTTTAATTCATTATCAACATTAGCTGTATGCAAATAAAATATCAATGCATACTTAATTAATTAATTTAAAGTTTCATTTTGAGAGCAATATTAAGAAGGTTGGAGCCCGAAGGTCTACTAATCCAGACAAAGTGTTGAGCAGCTTGCTTAATTAATTATGCCAAGGGTTTTATTGTCTAGAGGTGACAAATGAGTTGGATAAAGAGTTTTTTCCTTTAATGTAAATATAAGTTGAATCATTTTGAGTTGTAGATAAAATCAAATCATTTTAAATTATGAGTCAAGTAATTTCAAGTTATAAATCAAATTGAATTGAAGATCAAAGATCAGATCAATATGATTTGAATCGAATTAATGATCAAATCAAATCAAATTCGAATTGAATTGTTTTTTTTAATTTTAAATCAGATATTTTTTTTAAAATTAAACTAGAAATTATCCTATCTAACAGTATCTATATGTGGGATACTGTATTACCGTGTATTTTGTATTTGAGCTAGCTTGTATGGAGGTTGGTGGGTGGATGACGTTTGTCAAGTATATAATTAAAATAAAAAACGATTAATTGGTCGGTTTTGCTTAGGGATGTCTTGTGGGACAAGTTATTTGATTTGGTTGAGAGGTAATTTTCATATCTAAAACACGAGGATGAAGAAGAAACGAAAATATCGAATTTTCCACATGATTTGTTTGAAGTTTGAAACAATTGTCTTTTCTTCATTTACATATGTATGCATTTATTGAATTTTACTATTTTATTTTGCTCTTCTCTCAATTTAGTAGTCGGTTCGAGTGATTTGAGTTGAGCAAAAACGGTTGGCTCAAATAATTTTTACTGGATTCTTGCAAAACAATAAAGGTGAAAGGGTGTTTGGTCAATTACCGAAAGCTTATTTTGATATTTAAGTTAGTCATGTACTAAAGAAAGAGACAATGAGTGAATGTAATGTGAAATAAATTAGAAATACTTGATGAGACTTTTTATATAGTGGTTCGGGAGAGTTGTTCCCTTATTAAATTAGGACTTATATTTTTTCCTAATGTGGAGTGTTACTTTCTGTTAAGGATGAATTTTCTAATAGAGAATCATAATTTGCAGAGATGATACCTTCCTGACAAAGATGAATCATGGACTCCACTATCCTTAATTGAGTCGAGCCATAATGGTCTATGAGTTCTTGAGTTTTATCATGAACCGAACTGACTTTGATTATTGATTTGAATTCAAGTTAACTGTTTATGTTTCTAAATCTAATCCATATTTACCTGAATAGTATCAGTTTACATTAAAGCATGTCGTTCTATTTATTCCAATTTTCAAAGTATTGCTTTATTTCAAGTTACAACTTATGTTAAATCAAAGTGTCTTAATTAATTAGCTTAATACTAAGGCTGAGCTGGTCAATATAAAACCTTATGTGTGAGTACGTACTAGAAACCTACACTAATATCAAATGACCTTTGAAATGATGAATTGCGTGCTAATAAATTGAACGTCTATTTGATTAACAATCTTTGGCTAATATCCCTATTATTTTGGACGGTGAAAGAAATTAATGTGCAAATTGAGACTCCGTTCGTTTTACATAAAATAATCTATTTGATAAAATATTTTCTTTTTGACGAAAATAACGAAAATATTTTATGAGTAATATATTTTCTAATATTTAAAATACACTAAAAAATTAATTTTCTTTTAATTTATAAGATTATAACAAAATTTAGATAATAAATATTTTATTTTTATATTATTTACTATTTAATATGAGAAAAAATATATTAAAAATAATATTTTTGTGAGTCTCGTCTATCATCAGCAATCACCGTCGATTGACAATGACTTGTGATGGCTGTCAATAATAAATGATGATTAATGATAATAAACATTGATGTTTATGTGATTTATTTTTTTTATTTCGATAAATTTGTCAAAATTTGAAAAATAATTAATTTTTTTTGATCAAGAATATATTTTCTGTCAACAGAAAAAAAAATGTAGAAAATATTTTCCTAAAAAATGTTTTTCGTGAAACAAATGGAGCTTATATAAAATACATGCATATAAAATATTGTGACATTTATCTTTGCGTCTCAAATAGTAGAACATGTAAATCCAGCCCATCTACAGTTAATTACTAGCAATTTATAATTCCTTATGCTGAAAAACAAATATAAATTCTTTGAATGTAAAGGCTTAAATCTTAATTAATAACCATTAGATATAGGGGAAAAAAAAAAAATAACGTTGGTTACCTATGGAAATGGCAGCAAAATTCTACCAATACCATGGGTTCGTATCACGTAACTTAATCTGGCAATTTTTGGCCTTCCATAATATTTGGCCTGGCGTTCCACATATCTGGTTGTGCAATTGATAATATGTGATTGATTATATATTTTAAGATCAATTGACCTACTGCTTAACAGGTTTTCTATTCAGTGTTCATCATCACCAGTCAATAAATATGCTCACTCGAGTTTCAGCCGCGGGGTTGCGTCGTCACCCCATACATGTGTTTTAACATTTTCCTTTCATATCTTAATACAAAAGTAAGTGGATATTTAGTTGGTTAATTAGTTAACATTTTGGTTTCATCACCTTAGTACAGAATCATTTTGATTTGATATGTTTTCTGAGAAAAATCTGTCCTTGTTCATCGATTGTGGACGACGCACTAGTGATCCTTCAAGAACCTAGGCTTTGTTACAGTAAGGATGCAAGTCAAGTAATCTAATGATGGAAATGTTGAATTCAGTATTGATAAATTTGAGCCATGATTAAGTGGCGAAAACAATTTTAGGTGTAAGCATATATTTGTTACAACAATTTCTGGCTTCCAGGATCAATACGTGTATACCCTATAAGATTCATGTGAGTTAATTATTGTCTGCTACATCATTGAAGATCAAAGTAGCTTTCTTCACTAGCAGCTCGTGCCTAAATAATTAGAATATGACTTTCCAATGTAAACTAGCTAAAGCCTACGCTGCAGGTACAGAGCGCAAGTGGGATACTTATAAGCTTGTAAAATCATAATTTCATGATTGAGGGAAAGAAAAACAAAAGGGAATGGGGATAAGAATGTAAGTTACCACTTTGAGGCCAACAACACTGAGGTGGAGTGTTAGTTGTCTATCCAAAATTTTGGCTGAGTGTAAGGACATCAAGCTGGCGATAAAATCTTATATTCGGTTCATAAGTCTTCAACACCCTTTGAAGAGGCAAAAACCAAGGGTATGTGCATTAATAAAGGTTTTAAGAATTGTTTCCAAACTGGCACTCATGCCTTGCAAAATCAATTATTAATAGAGGTGCATGCATGAGATTCCTCTTCGATTATATATTCCATTATTATGGTGTATATGCCTACTGGAATATTACATAAAAGGTTTCACATGATGTATTAGGGGAAACTTGGCTTCTTGTCGTTGAGTGAACCTAGGTTTGGCTGATTAAGATATATATAACTAAGGAAGTTTAGATACTAATAGTATGATAATTTTCCCTCATTGATCATATGATATTTTTGCTTCATTCTTAACTCGATAGAAATCTTATCAATTAATGATCTCACTCTTAAGCTTATATAACAGTTCAAAATTTTATAAATATGAATTTTTAATCTCATACATACTATCTTTATTATATACACAATGCATATTTATTCTTCTAAATAATTAGAAATAATATTAAAATCTGCAATTTAAGTATATATGTACATAGTTCATAAAATTATCAAAAAGTAAAGCAGAATATCCGTAACCTCCCAAAAAAAAAATCCGCATCTACCTTTAACCCGACCCTTCTTCCGACGGGCTGGGGGGAAGAAATACGTAGAGTAGTTAACTAGTCATATGAAAATGAATATGATGGGTAGTTCATATCCAACGACTATGTGCGTATGGAAGGACAAAATAGTATTCCCCCCCATTCTGTATGTATTTTCCTCTTTAAATGCGGTCAAATAGACTGCTAGTTGTCAATGGGGGGGAAAAAAAACACCACCCGCCTATCAGTTTGGCCTTGTAGGTAATAATAATATAATGCTGACTCAGGACAACCGTCCATGTCGTCGATCCTAAAATCAACTGTCCCATGCCATTTTCGGTTTTATACAGCTATTTAATATTTTTATTAATTGATTTTAAAGTCATTTTCTCATACCGATCTAATATATCATGGATATTTATTATTTCTGAACACTAAAAAATCAAGGCTGAAAAATTAAGAAAATAGTCTCTCATACTGAATATGCTCTAAGTTCCCTTCTCCAATTCAGGCAAAAGTAATCACTAACTCTTGCAGAACCACTCCGAATTCTAGGTCCATTTCCTGCCCTTTCTCTACATCAAAAACGCGTTATTCCAAATTCCCAATCGAAGATACAATGCCATAAAGCAGTCCTTTAAGTGGTCACACAGCACTAATATATATTTTATTTGACCAAAAAGAAAACACAGCACTTATATATATATATATATATATATATATACACACACACAGCGAATAGAATTCCTTGTTTGCTTCTTCCTCGGTCCCATTGCTCTGAGCCGAGTCCATATCTCTCTTCAGTGCATAAGCAGCTAATTGTCTTTTTCTATCCTTTTCTCCTTTCTACTTCCTCTCTCTCTAAAGCAGGGGACACCGCGTGTGTGTTTTCAATTAGATTCCCAAACGCGTCCCAAGACTATTACTCTGTTTAAAAGGTACATCCTTCTATCTCACTTTCCCTCCCCAGCATTAACAAAATTAACAACCGAACAAACGCCACCAACTTGTACATGTTCAAACGCAAATATAAGAAAAACAAAATCTTAATATATTATTGGAAATGAAAGGATCATTACCGAAGCACGAGCGCCGATGGGCGTCCGACACCGTTCCCGGAAAGGCAGAGATGAGCGCCGGCACGTCTCCGGGAACCGACTCCAATTCTACAGCTGATCAAGAGTTTGTCGAAGTCACGCTTGATTTGCAGGACGATCACACTATCGTCCTCCGGAGTGTGGAGCCGGCTACGGCTATTAATATTGACGACGGAAGCGGAACAGTGTCGGCTGAACTCGAGACGCCACGGTCCGCTTCCGCATCTGTTTCGAGGTCACCAACGATCCGGCGGAGTTCATCGAATAAGATTCGGCAGTTCTCGCAGGAGTTGAAGGCGGAGGCGGTGGCCAGAGCGAAGCAGTTCTCTCAGGAGTTGAAAGCGGAGTTAAGGAGGTTTTCTTGGAGCCACGGACAGGCAGTGAAGGTGTTATCGGGTAATGGCAGTGGTGGCGGAGGCTCCGGCGGTGGATATGAGTCGGCGTTGGCGGCTCGTGCTTTGAGAAGGCAACGAGCACAGCTAGACCGGACAAGGCCCGGCGCGCAAAAAGCACTGCGCGGGTTGAGGTTTATAAGTAACTGCAAAACCAACGGTGTAGATGCATGGAATGAAGTTCAAAGCAATTTTGATAAGCTTGCAAAAGACGGTTATCTTTATCGCGCCGATTTTGCCCAATGCATAGGTTATATTGCTTAATCAATCAAAATTCGAAAACATTTTTCAAATTAGTGTACACTTTTTTTCCTTGTTTTTCTTTTTCATTTTGTTTTCTTGTTTTGAAGGGATGAGGGACTCGAAAGAGTTTGCATTTGAACTGTTCGATGCATTAGGGAGGAGACGGAGATTGAAAGTGGATAAAATTAACAGAGATGAGCTTTACGAGTTTTGGTCGCAAATCACCGATCAAAGTTTCGACTCTCGTCTTCAGATCTTCTTCGACATGTACGCATTAAACTTTTTCGATTTTATTATTTCTTATTATTAATTATACTAATATTTTACTGTTGCTTCTCGAAGACTTCTGCTTACTAATGCTAACTTTGATATGAGTAAGGACAAAACTGTCTTTTCATCCTATAGGAATTGTTAGAAAATAAAATAAAATAAAATAATTTAATCCTCTCTCCAATATATATTTGTTTAAATTTATCGTTTTAAAATTTTTTTATTTTAATTATTTATAAAAATATTAATTATTTTTTAAATTTTATTCTTATCCTTTGAGAAAAAAAGAATAAAAGTGATATTTTAAGTCTTTTAATACAATAATAATTTAGTTATATACTTTTTATATAATTAAGATTATTTGATAGTTTTTTAAATTTTTATTCAATTACTTTAAATGAATATTATTAAAAAAAATTAATTTAAAGGATAGATAAAAATATTTGCTATTATTCGTATTTAGTAATTAAAAATCTTAGTTCTTTATCAAAAAAAAAAAAAAAAATTCTTAGTTTATGTAATCTTATCATTGTTATGTGTTACAGGGTAGACAAGAATGACGATGGTAGAATTACCGAAGGAGAAGTGAAAGAGGTAATGGTAATAATAACAAATAAATAAAGAGATATTCCGGAATGTTGAAAATTGACTCTCTCATTATCAATTAAACTAAGCTTACTCTATACAGTTCGTTAATCAAATTCAATAACGTGCATGAATTAGTCACTACCTCCACCACCCTGTCAGATTCTTGCAATTATAAATAAATTATCTACTACTGAAGTGAATCCTAATTAAATTATAGCCTACAGGGTGTCATTTTGGTTATTATAATCGCCGTTAGGCGAGGATTTGGTGACCTTAAATACGTGAAATTCCAAAGCTAACTACTCCATTATAATTTATACTAATTTATATTTTATCATTTTTCCATTTTTTCTTTGTCTCTGACCTTTTCCTTAGCATGTTTAATTATTGGATATTCACAAGTATGCAAAAATTAGAAAACTAAGGGTCTTTCTTTTAAGAGTGAGCTTGACATATGATTTCTTGAATTTTCCAAATTTACCTCATGTTATCAAAAGTTATTTTCACGTTTCCAAGTGGGGTTGGTGGGGGCTTTCTGGTCATCCCATTTCTGTTTGTGTTTAGTAAATTTTAGTTTTCATAATAACAGGGAATTTTGTTTTACGTTATTGTTAAAAAAAACTTGGTAGATTATTATGCTAAGTGCATCTGCGAACAAGTTATCACGATTAAAGGAACAAGCAGAGGAATATGCATCTTTGATCATGGAAGAGTTGGACCCTGAAAGACTTGGCTACATAGAGGTGGGCCCTCCTTACACTATGATTTTATTTTTATGTGGAGTATTTGTGCATTGTGATATATCATATTTACCGCCAATTAAAAAATGCTATTTCGCATTCGGGATCATGCTATTGCAAGCTTAATAAAATAGTATGGTTTCGTTTTCATACAAGTTTTTTCTTTTTTCTTTTTTTGTTTTTTTGGGTTTACATTGAATTTTCATACAAATCTTGATTTTGTTTAATTAACGACATTTTGACCAGTAGTTTCATTTCTTAATTGGTTTTATGGGTTACAACTGCAACTTTTTTTTTTATTATTATTTACAAGAAAAAAATAAAAATAAAAGGAGGTACAGAATTTTCGGTGGCTGCTTCTTCAAAGTCCATTGTTAGGCAAGTAATCATCAAATCTTCCAATATTTGGGAATGTTGTTCAACCGTAAACCAAGAGAAAAAGGTATATGCGGGTGAATAAAAGGCGAATTGAAGATAAGAAAAGCAATTCTGGAGACAGATAATTAATTCGGTTTAGCAAGCTTTCTCTATTTGTGTTGAGAAACATTTGGTAGTTCAACAGCTTTGAGTATGTCTTTTGTTCTCACTTTCCTCTCGCTTACCTTTCTACGTTATTTCTCACAGTCAATATTAGTTCAAAAAACTAGTAATGTCTTGATCAAATAAGAAATAATAATGTCAATTTTGTTAGGTGAAAATAGATGCTTTGCACAATGGCAAAGCTAAAAAGCCTGGTGTTTGGTTGCCCTAGATCTAACAATAAAAGGCCAAGTTGTAAAAGGAGTACAAAATAAAAATGGACACATGTTATTGTAAATCACCGTTGTAATACTTTTGTCACTATCTTCAAGCCCATGTCATTATCACCAACTGCCTAGCAGGGATGTCCGGGTGTCCTAGTGATATTCTCTCAATCGTCTTTATGCAAAAAAAAAAAAAAAACTGGTGTCATTTCTTTCAGTTGCTAGGGATAACGTTAATTAATTGATTCCTTAGCAATTTCATTTTTCAAATAAATTTGAATTAAGGTCTTTTGGTAAATGTTATATGCAGAGATTGAACTGAAATAGAAATATTATTATTGTTGTTATTAAAGCATAATCATTTCGTCCCATCAGAATATGATATTAAAGAAAAATGAAGAATCTTTAAGTAGAAAGCTGTTATTGTTCACTACATTGAACTGCTCTGTGCATGATGTATTTGTTCTTGATAATTTGAACTGCATTCCTGCCACGTTCTGGAGCTGACATAAATAGTTAGGTACCCATGTGAGGTAAGGTAATGGAGCCCTGATGTTAGTCTTCAGCTCTTCGTCCATCGTACGTACGTTGTACGCGTGCTGCATTGGTGGTACAATATGCTGGCATGAAGAAGATCCTCTTGTCCCTTTGTACAATTCACTAGCTAATGTTTTGTTGCACTATTTGTTGGGTGTTGAAAATGATATATTTGCAGCTATGGCAACTGGAGACGCTTCTCCTCCAAAAGGACACGTATCTAAGCTATAGCCAAGCACTGAGCTACACAAGCCAAGCTTTGAGCCAAAATCTGCAAGGATTAAGAAAGAGAGGCCCCATAAGGAGATTAAGCAAACGGCTAAACTATTTTTTGCAAGAGAATTGGAGGAGAATTTGGGTTTTGTCATTATGGGCCCTGATAATGATTGGCTTATTCACATGGAAATTCTTTCAGTACAAGCAAAAAAATGCATACCAAGTCATGGGTTATTGTCTCTTAACAGCTAAAGGTGCAGCAGAGACATTGAAGCTCAACATGGCTCTTATTCTCTTGCCTGTATGCAGAAATACCATCACCTGGCTCAGGTCCACCAGATTGGGTTATTTCTTGCCCTTTGACGACAACATCAATTTTCACAAGGTAATCCTATTCCTAATTCTTTTTGGACGCTATTAACTCATTTACCAACCCCAAGCTTCTCTAGCGTTGCTTCTGTTTGCTTATTTTACACGTATATCCCTGGGTCCCATAGAGGAGACTTTACATAAAGGTCATATAATGTTTGATTTTGGCTACGAAATGGAATAATTCATCTTGTACGCTTAATAGTGAATGTGCATATCAAGTGCTGACTGCACGCAGCAAAAGTTGACAGATGAATAGCCTTCCACACTCCTACATTGTTAGGTGGTTAATGGAGGTCACTAGTATTTGTTCGATTACGGAAGGTAAGGAATGAATATATTTGATCCCGAGCTTAAATTTTTTCTCCTGAATAATTTTAATATATAAAGAAGCTGATGGTCAACTAAAAGACCAAGAGGAACATTATCATTTGTTCTTCATACGATAATTATACTAAGTTGGATTTCATTAACCATTCTTGTCAACTAAATTTTTCTTTTATAATTTATAAAAATTTTAGAAGAAAGTATAAAATTTTATTTTGTAATTTTTTTTGTAAATATGGTCTTGTGATTTATTTATTAATAAAACTCTATTATGTGGTATTACACAATTTGCAAAGTGATACTAGATTCGTAACTCCGTTGCATCCATCTAAATTGATATTAAATTATATGTATTATTTTAACCAATTACATATCAATGTATAATTTTTCACTTTAAATACAAAATTTTTTCACTTTTTTACTTTATATATAATATTTGAATAAATTCTATTTTTATCACTATAGAATTTATTTAAATGTAAATAGAATTTGTTCAAATATATGCAAAAAAGTGAACAAAAAAATGAACAATTTTATATTTAGAGTGAAGAATTAGGTATCTAAATTTTAAACACATAATTAGTTAAAATAATATATAAAATTTGATACCAAATTAGCTGCAACAGAGTTACGAATCTATATCAGTTTGCAAACAACATTATATCAGAAGGTAGATTTTTACTAATAAACAAATCATTAGATCATATTTGTCCAAAAGAAAAATCATAGAATAAATTTTGTAATTTCTTTGAATTTTTAAGTATTTTGTCAAAAATTTCTTAGAAAAGTTCGACTAGATCATATTTGTCCAAAAGAAAAATTATAGAATAAACTTTTGTAATTTCTTCGAATTTTTAAGTATTTTGTCAGAAATTTCTTAGAAAAGTTCGACTTATAACATCAAAAGTTTTTAATCATATATAATTAAAAGATCCATTATTGTTTTTTCCAATCTTACCATTAAAAAATGAAAACTGGCAAGTATAGCGAGGCGCTACTTACAGTTTCATCATATTTTAGGTCATATTTGGCCTTTTTTTTTTGTAAATTTAGTATAGAATTTATTCATTTTTTGTGTTTCGTTCTGTTTCGTCTCTCTATTTACTTCAATCATTTTCTGTATTTTATATTTAAATTCTTACATTTTTTTATTCACTTTTTTTGGTTCTTATGTTCACTTTCTATATTTATAAAAACTAATTTTGAACCATCTAAATATATCTAATAGTAATAGTGAATCAATTAGATTATATTTAACTGTATTTTTTAAATACATAATATTAATATTATATTATTCATTTTTTATAATAATTTGATTCATTTTTATTATTTATATGAATAAAATTTATTTTTATTTTAAAAAACAAAACAAAACTAACACAGCCCTCTTCTATACATAGCGAGGGGCTATATTATGCTTTTCCTTGAAGAAAACGGGAATTTTATGTGATTTTTGTAAAGTTGACTAGAGCGAACATATGCACCGCGTAGTTCATGCTCCGTCTGCTTCTCGACAGCACATGCTTATCACACGTTCTCGTCTATGAATTTTCCTTTAGGTGACAAAAATGTACAGCTGACCACAAGTTCTGACTTATATTTATCAGTATTTCTAATTATATTTTCCATTGGGAATAATTTACTCCATAAACCTATGTTTTTTTTTCTTGGTTCTACGCACTTTGACAATCTTAAGACAGAAAAAATCATTTAACATATGCTATGTTCCCAGTGCGACATCCCAAAGGAAAATTTTCAAATCTAAGGCTGCCATTATATTGATTTGTACATTACCACAGTTGTGTAGCTCAAATTCCAAAATCACATCACAATAACACACTGCTAATAAGCATTACTTGACAGTATGATCATCTGTGATTTTTAATTTAACTGAATTATATTAATTGAAAAAATAATTATATTTGAGGGATATAATTAAATAAAATTAACTTTCAGTGACCATAATAAAGTTCTAATTATAGTTTAATGAAAATTGAAATAAATTTTGTGTCATAATGAGATTGTACTTCATAGATGATCTTAATTTTGAAAGAGTAAGGGACACCTCCAACTTTTAACTACATTGTGTTTTGGCAAACTAAAAGTCTAATTACATTAATCTCTTAGTCTCCTTAACTGACACTTGCACATAATTGCAGACTATTGCAGCTGCAATTGTAATTGGTGTCATTCTCCATGCTGGAAACCACCTTGCGTGTGATTTCCCGAGGCTTGTAAATTCATCTGATCAAGCATATAAAACATACTTGAGTGATGATTTTGGAGGACAAAAACCCACATATGCGAAATTGGCTAGAGGGGTTGAAGGTGTGACTGGAATTCTAATGGTTATATTCATGGCAATTGCATTTACACTTGCAACGAGATGGTTCAGAAGAAGCCTTATTAAGTTTCCAAAACCCTTTGATAGGCTTACTGGGTTCAATGCATTCTGGTACTCTCACCACCTATTTGTTCTTGTCTATATCCTGCTCATCATCCATGGTGTTTTCCTATATCTGGTGCATTGGTGGTACAAAAAGACGGTATAATTCAAACTATTTTCTTTACCAATTCCGAGTTACAGTATTCGAAAAGTGTAAATTTAAAGTTGAGTTTGATATGTCTGCAGACATGGATGTATCTTGCTGTTCCTGTCTTACTATATGCTGGAGAAAGAGCCCTGAGATTTTTCCGTTCTGGCTTCTACACTGTCCAGCTTAAGAAGGTGAGCATATGATGCTAAAGACCTTAACCATTTAATTTAACTATGGCTACTGGCTTCATTCTTTAAAACTTCTAGAAATTTTAAGGCCTAGCCTGTTCGATGCCCTCCTCTTTCTTTGTAACTTATCTCACTCGTCATATTCAGGTTGCAATTTATCCTGGAAATGTTCTCACATTACAAATGTCAAAGCCTTCCCAGTTTCGATATAAGAGCGGACAATACATGTTCGTCCAGTGCCCCGCTGTTTCTCCTTTTGAGTGGTAATTAAGTCACTACCAATATTTTAAATTTCTTGTTTTAGGCGTTAGATAGAGCCACTCTTGGTAGTTTGCTGACCTCTTGTGCTGTTTATACTGTAACATGTGCTAGTAACTTTTAGAAGTCTTGAGTACGCGGCAGAAAACAGGTGAAACATGGTGTCTGTAATTTTTGTCCCAGAAACATTCCCATTTATGCATGGATTGGGATTATACATTCTGTCTGGCCTCAACAAAGATAGCCTAATCAATAGTAGAAGTCCTTGAGGACCTTGACCAGCTTATGAGTTTCTGATGTCTCTCTTTCGAATTGCTCTCTTTGCTCAATATGATTTCACTTTTGCATCCAGGCACCCATTTTCCATTACCTCTGCTCCTGATGATGACTACCTTAGTGTTCATATTAGGCAGCTAGGTGATTGGACCCAAGAACTTAAGAGGGTATTCTCTGAGGCCTGTGAACGTCCTGCAGCTGGGAAGAGCGGGCTTCTCAGGGCTGATGAAACAACTAAAAAAAGGTATTGAATGTGTAAATTTTATGGTTCTTCTTTTTTTCTTTTAATTGCTCGTCCTCTTCCTTGGGTGGCATTGTGCCATCATGTATTTCTTGCTTAACATTCTTATCTGATAACAGTTTGCCAAAGCTCTTGATAGATGGGCCATATGGTGCCCCAGCTCAAGACTATCGGAAATATGATGTGCTATTACTTGTTGGTCTTGGCATTGGAGCAACACCTTTCATCAGCATTCTAAAAGATTTGCTAAATAACATTGTCAAGATGGAGGAGCAGGCAGTAAGTAGCCTGAAATTCTGCTACAATTTAAATCTTACAATTTGTGCCTTCTATTTTATAGATTTTTCTCTCAGAATTCGCAAAATCATATTTCTGGTACCTATGTTTCAGGATGTGGACTTAGATATAAGTAGGTCATCAGACTTAAGTGTTGGAAATACTGATGGCTCGAGTCACAATAGAACTTCTCCAAAACGTAAAAAGCCTCTGCGGACTGGCAATGCTTATTTCTATTGGGTAACTAGGGAGCAAGGTTCCTTTGATTGGTTCAAAGGGGTCATGAATGAAGTTGCTGAACTTGATCAAAGGGTATAACAATTTCGCTTGGAGTCCATTAATATTTGATTTTTTTCTAAAAACTTCTGTACTTTTCCTTGATTATCTACTACTTTCAACTCCAGGGTTTAATTGAAATGCACAATTACTTAACTAGTGTGTATGAAGAAGGTGATGCTCGATCAACCCTCATTACAATGGTCCAAGCCCTAAACCATGCAAAGAATGGGGTGGATATTGTTTCTGGCACTAGGGTAAGATTTCTAGTGTCACATTTGTTCTCTTCAAAGACTTTGAGCAAATTAACCAGGAGAATATCAGAACCTTCCATGGTCTCACGTTGTTTACTTACACTTGTTCACATTAGGTGCGAACCCATTTTGCAAGGCCTAATTGGAAGAAGGTTCTCTCTAAATTATGTTCCAAACACTGTAATGCAAGGATAGGTAAGTGCATTTTGAAAGAGCTCTAATAAACAGTGTACTTTGATTTCTTGTAATATGTCATCGTGATTTTGGAGCAGGAGTTTTCTATTGTGGAGCACCTGTCTTGGCCAAAGAACTCGGAGAGCTTTGCTATGAGTTCAATCAAAAAGGTTCCACGAAGTTTGAGTTCCACAAAGAGCACTTCTAAAAGGACAACGAAGGTGTGTATGTAACTATCATTTATAGTCCCCTGGCTTGTTCAACTCCAACGCCTCCACCTGCACAATAAGGAGAATAAACCCATGAAGTATTGTACAGTCAAAGTAGAAAAGGGCAAAAGGGGAAGGAAAAAATAGATATAGATGTACACAAATATTCATTAGTACATATTAGTAGTTAATTACTACACCAAGCACAGTCGAACAATTACTCTCGCTAATGAGATGGCTAGCTAGCAAGGGGTTTCAATGATAACGCATTGCCAATCCCATAGTGGCTAGTGGAAGAATGCGGTCCAGCTACAACAGAGAGGTTGTCATTCACAATAGAAAAGGATATGGTCATGCATGATTGGTAGACATCCATAGGTGGGTAGAAGAGGATACTTTCGAAAGGAAGAGCTTGGACGACAGCTGAGGTAGGTTCGTAGGCTGTGGAGGCACGTGGGATTGATTAGGATGGCTTTACCCTATGAATTTTACACATTTTTCTAGGTAGGGGGCTCCCATCAGAGAATCCTTCTGAAATGTCAACGCTGGCATCAATCAACTGTTATTGGTCGATTAGAATAAGCAAATTATGTAAATGATACACTTTTTTCATGTACCTTTTTTTTTTTTTTTTTGGTTTTTTATAATGTTGGTGAGAAAGATATTCAAGAGAAATATTATTTAGCTTTTGTATGGAATATTCGGGGATACCATTGGAAAGCAAATGGATCCATTCTGTTACCAAGTAATTTTGTATTGGTAGAAATTGTACACACGATAGTTGATAAACGATAATCTACATGGTCTTTTTTCTACTTCTTTTGAGACTATTATAGTAAAAGATTGCTTAGAGCTTCAATCGACATACTAAAACGGTCAGCCTCATATAGGTTTATGTACCTTACTTAAGGGACAAGGCGGAGGTTTAATGAGTTTGGGCATTTGTTTTCATGGGAATTAAGCATTTATTCGTTGTCCGGATTCACCAATATTTCTGTTAGTGTAGACTAAGTTCATTCACTCCGATAAAAAAGCTTGCAACATATATGTATCCATCCCTATACATTTTCTTCTACTGAAACAAAATTAAGCCTAATTCCTACTTATCGGAAATGAAATGATAGAAAGCAATGCTGCTAGCCAGGGATTCCTAAACAAACAAATGTCAAAATAAATCCGATGACTACCGCTTTGCAATTCTCTTGAATTAATTGTGGAATGGTAGGCCCATCCCCTGAGATCCAACCCACCAAGCTGGACATGAATAGATTTAGCTCAACCTACAAAATTAAGCAAAAGGCCTATCACTTCGAGTAGACTAACACTGTCCAGCTGCAAAAGAGCTAGAGTATAGAAAATCCAGCAAAGGCCTAGTCAACCATGTCCAAGATGTTGATCTGCCATCTACTACTCGGCCCAAAATTTTGCCCTTTTTTTTTTTCACGGCAAATGTGGTTGATTATAAATCACGAATACTTCGATTTTAATTATATTTCTGTACTCTGTTATATAAATATTTATCTAATATGATATCTAACAAATAAATCACATACTCATTATTTTAAATTAATGTTTTCCATGTCTGCGCAACAGTAATGGATCGTCAGCTTAATAATAAAATCAGGCAATGACTTGAATTGCATGATGGGTTCAAGTATTAGTACTCTGGCTACAATCTAAAGAAACTCTCTTTGATGATTACACCATTGTAGCTTTGGTATAAAACTATACTTTTTGAAAAAAGGAAGAACAGAATTAACCAACAATTATCGTGAACCTGCAGTGCTTACCAACATATGATGAGAAAAGAAAAGTTCACTTGGTAATCTAATTGGCGTAATTTCTCAAGTTTTCAACTCCAATTCACTTTAATATGCTGTTTCAGACTGACATCATCCTGCTATTAGCTCTCAACATAATGAAAATTATACGACCCTTTTAAGTTAGCTTAGGCCATGCTGTTTATAATATTTTTTTTCATTTGTTTTGAGAAATTGGAGCCTCAACTTTAACAATGTATATATAGATAATAAAGATGTTAAGTCGGTGCTGCCCAATTTTGCAAAGTGATTTCGTTGTTTCTTGAAAATTGAGGGGCACTTTCATCGTTTCGAGTGGAATTAGAGGGATTTTTATGTCAGTTAGAAGGAGTGAATAGACTGTACTGTCCTCGAGCTTTGCTCCCTCGCCTAGGGAAAACGACGTTGTAGTACAGGGGCATTACTGTCTTTGCGTGTATTTCTGCGTCTCCGAGTCGTGAGGGTACAAAGCTTGTTAGGGTTGGAAGAGACTCAGATCTAAGTTCCTTCTCAAACAATTCGGACATGTGTGAATTATTTTTCTGCTATAATAGAACACTTTATTCCAACATGACATGGCATTCCCAAGTAACGTAGAAAGATATTAAAATTTAATGGCTGTAAACTTCATGATGGGCGGGCCATATTACGTAGGTATTTCGCCAGTTTAAAATTGATTTTTAATGTTTTAAAAGTATAATTATATAATTTTTAAGTAATATTATTATTTACAATACTTATTGAATGGTATAAAATAAAAAGTTTAGTATCAATAATATATTCAAATTTTGACATATTATTCATTATTTTAAATATCATATTTAATTTTTTATCATCTATTTATTATTTTTATGTATAATAATTTATTATTGTGAGTTATATATATAATTTGAAGTTATTGAAGAGACATAATTATAATATGAGTCAATATATTTTTGAGTTTTTGATAATTATGAAAGTTTTAGGAGAAAATAATAAGATAAAGACAATAATAACACATGTATTAGAAGAATTTAATTGATATAAATAATTTGTCATTAAAAAGTTAAAAGTTGAGAGTTACATATTAGAGTTTTATTAATAGAATAGACAAAATTTAACCAAATTTTACCATATCAATAAATGCAAAATTAAATTGAGAAAATTTTGCAACATCACATTTTTTCTTTGGCTTTATATATATATATATATAATAGATAAGGGTTGTCTTACATTACCATTAGTTATGACAATTTTTTATTTATTTTAAATTTATTTAAAAAATTAAGTTAATTTGACTGATTTAAATTCAAAGAGATTTGAAATGATTTATTGAAAATTAATTTGAACTGATTTGATTTGACTTTTATGTTAGTTTAAATTAATTTGATTTTGATTTGATTGTAGATTTAATTTAAATAATTAAAATTTATTTAAAATTTAAAATTTTTTATTTTAAAAAATTAAAATTAATAATGACTTAAATTGATCAGATGATCATAATTTCTTTCTACAATAAGCTCAAACAAAGTGTTTCATGTGCAACTATGTATTTAAGGCCCTTTATTTGGATATCATACTCTAAAATTTTGAGTTTCAAAAAAAGATTTAAATATAAAATATAAATAAAAAATACATTAAATCACTAAATTATATTTAAATATATGATATCGCATGAAATTGATGCCAATGAAATGGATCTAAACAAATACTAATTGGTTCGGTATTCACTTATATCAAAGCGATCAAATTTGTTAATACCAATTTCACTCAAATATTAATTAATAATAATAGAATTAAAATACACCAAAGTAGAGTAAAAAAAAACATTAACAGATGGATTGAAAGCTGCAGAGAGGTTGATGTAGGACCATTGTGTCAATGCAGTACGACGTATATTTGAAGTTTTTTTTTTTTTTTTTTTAATTTGATTTCAAGGTCATAGCTACAATTTTTTAAAGGATATTCCAGGGTTAGCAATATTGACATAGTAATATGATAAGTTTTTTTTTTAAAAAAAAAAAAAAATCATGGCACAGAGTTCATTTACAGGAGATCAAAACTTTCTTGCTTTTAAAAATTTTTTACTAGAATTTTTAAAATTGAGCTAATCAATTTGGTTAGATTGATAAAATAAGAAATTAATGAATAATTTAATTTAATTTAATTAAAGATTACATATCAATTAATTAAAATATAGGTGAAAATCAATCAAAATTAATAAATCAAATCAATTTAACTTAAAATTATATTATTTTATGAAAATTTTCAAAATTATACTTTTTACTCGAAATTTAAATATGCCCATGCATGAACCATGGTATATTGGTGGGAGACATGTCAATTCCCATTTACCTGCATGAGTTTCCTTAGAGTAAAAGGAAGAAGAGTGTAGAGCCTACCCATTAAATTAAAAATCATTTAAGCTTCCACTAGAAGGTGGAAGAAATTTAGAGTTCGGAGTACATATTTTCTTTAGCTTAAACATGTTATTAGGTTTAAATCCACTTATTATTTTTTTTAAATCCAAAAACGACGTGTCGTCTAACTACTCTAAAGCATTTTCTCTGAAATTAACCTATCTATTATGGCTTTGTTAATTGAACTAAAATCGCTTTTTCTTAAAAAAAAACTAATAATAAAATAAAATTGCGAGAGCGAAACCGCATAGTCCGAACTATGAGATTAAAGAAGCCGGCGCACACGTGACTGGACCGCACCACTAGTTCCACGTAGAATTTAACGCGTCGTCTCGCCCTTTCCTTCCTATCTGCAATTTCCTATTCCTTGAATAAAATGGCCATACCGCCCCCCCCCCCCTGCCATTATATAAACAACTTCTTCACACCAAAAACCCACAAAATTAACCCTCTTTCCAATCTCTCAAAATATGGTAGAAGACAATCACATAGTCCCATTAGCGCCAGCCCAGTTCAACCCAAGAAGCGACGAGGAGTTGGCTGTCATAAAACCAATAACAACTCGCCACCATAAAAAAAGCAGTAAATGTTTAGTATATATTCTCGCTATAATTGTCATCGCCAGTACCATTGCCCTCGTTCTTGGAACAGCAGTTTTCCGCCCCAGAACTCCGCGTGTTCACCTCTCCTCCATAACCCTTAAAAATCTTAAGTACAGCAATAATAACGCATCCTCTCCTTCCTTTAATATCACGATCCAGGTGGAGGTGGCCATCAAGAACCCCAATTACGGGCCCTTCAAGATTACGAATGCTACTGCAAGTTTGTCCTATGGAGAAAAGATTGTGGGTGAAGCAGTATTAGGGAAGGGACATGTGAGAGCTGGAGAGACGGAGACGATGAAGTTCACGGTGGACGCAAAATCCGATAGCGAGAGTAATAATAGCTCAAGCAGTGATATAAATTCTGGAGTGTTGAAGCTGAGCAGCCAGGCTAAGTTTATTGGAAGAGTTCAGTTGTTGAAGATATTGAAGAAGAAGAGGAATGTTTTCTTGGATTGTGACATGAGTCTTAATTTAGCAAACCGCACTATTCAAGATTTAGATTGTAGTTAATACTTCACACACTTCGGTAATATATTTTAGTTGATTCTTTTGTTAGTATTTTTTTTTAAAAAAAGATTTTGATGAGATAATTGAGTAAATATATATATGTTCTTGGTGAGATCAATCTTCTTGTGTTAGTGTATGAGATTTCCGTATTATCGTTCTGTGTAATTGGTAAAAACATAATTTGGTATATATACTTATTATCATTTAACTTTTTCTTTTGTGCAACAGCTTTGCGTGTCTAATTTTTGCTTTGAACCTAGCTAAGATCACTGCACATATTTCTAATCTGTCTATAAGAAGAATTTGAAGCTAAACAGAAGTTTGTTGGTTGATTTTTTTTGCTACTACAAAGAGAATAGAATTCCTAATCATTTAGGACTTAATCAAATTATATATTAGGATGATGTGACTGTGTTATTATGTTTATGGAGATGAGCCTAGAAAAAGAAAATGTATTTGAATGATATCAGTGTGCATGACTAATGTGAAATCCACTAATCTAATTTCTCTTATTTATCTGTACGAATTCAGTCATTTTGTTCGTTTCTGTGCAATAGCATAACCTTTTACATGGCTTTTTTAAGGAAACTTTGCATGTCTATTTGCTCCTTTTTTTAGTAGTTAATTATTATAGGAGGTAGATTTCCATATTTCCATAATATAAAATTTCAAGTTAAACATATGTTTTTTTAGAGTGAACGCTACAATATTGTTTATATTATTATAATATAATGTCGTAATTAATAATTTACTGTCGGATTAAAGAAAATTTATTATTTACCATTAGATTAAATAATATTATGTATTATTGGATTAGATAAATTTATTATTCACCATTAGATTACATAACATTATTTAATGACATTATTAAATCTATCATTACATAATAAACCCTTTTTTAGTTGATTTTTTGAAGAGAGATAAGACAATTCCTAATTATTTAGAGCACAGAAAATAAAAAATTCATAGTTTCACTTTTTCTTTTTAAAATTTCTGCGTCTTAATTCTTTAATTTTTATTATATAAAAAACTATTGTTTATCTTAAGAAAAGCTATTAAATCCATCATTCAAGAATAAATCTTTTTTAATTGATTTTTAAAGAGAGATAAAAACACATAATTCCTAATTATTTCGAGCATATAGAAAATAAAAAAATTCATAGTTTCACTCTTTTCTTTTTTAAATTTTGTCTTCTTAATTCTTTAATTTTTTTACTATACAAAAAACTATTGTTTGTCTTAAGGAAAGTTAAAATAATACAATCTTGATATTATTAAATTTTCTCTATTATTTTTACAAAAAAAAAAAAATTTCATGTATAGTTAAACTGGTTAAATTGTTTATATGCGAAAATTTTTATATTATTAATATGAAAGATTTGTTTTTATTTTGTTTTAAGAAATTTTATAGACTATGAACTAATTTTTACCCACGGGCTAATTATAAATAATAATAAATAGTGTTTAAAATAATTGATTTAAATGTTATATGTCAATAATGTGTAGAGGTGGCAAATCAGTTCAAATTAAATTATCATGCTAAGGCATAAAAAGGATTTTAGATCATTTTTTGAATTTTAGATTGATTCTATTGAATTACTTATAATTTTAAATCTTTTAAATGAAAAGTAATAGTTTGATTTTTAAAATATTTTTAGTAATTTAAATCATTGTATCATTTTAGATTAATTAGGTTGAGTCAATTTAAACAAATTAGCTTCGGTTAGATCAATTTAAAATTAGATAATAATTTTAAATTTTTTTAATTTTAGATCAAATTAGATAAAAAAAAAAAAACTTGTCATCTCTAATAACGTATCAAGTTATAATTCCACATACAGGATGGAGAGACAAGCTTCTTAATGACCAAGCATACTAAAACTCAAATTTAAAGTGTCGATATCATCGGTTAACTATTAGGATGTCGAAAGGGGAAGAATTATTATGCAACTTGTTATAGATTGGTTAATCATAAAATGACCCAATATCCAATTCAATTGAGTAACAAAGGCTGTTTCTTGGATATTATCTATACGTATTAGTGACACGAACAGCCTAACCACCCATAAAAAGGCGATGGAATCTTGCATGCATGCCAAGTTTGCAACTGATATTCAAAATAATGCACTGAATTTATGTTTGAAAATGAGGTGATGGGATCGATGGTCGCTTGTGGCAGAATTTTCTAATAAGCTGCTTCCTTGATACTGCTATATTGTAGACCCCATGACTGATATCGATAAGACTATGGGTTTCAATACCTTATAACAAGGATTCGTATTATATATATATAATTGCCGAACTTGTCCACCTGGAATAAATGAGAAAGACCGTCTGACAAAAAAAAAAAGAGAAAGACCAACCATCAAAAGCAGTCTGCGTAATGCAGAAGAAAAAAATAAATGGACTAACTATTGGAGCCCCATTTATGAAAATCGTACAACCGGCCACAGAAATTATGAGCCCACTCGGCTAGAAATTGGACATTTTCAGTCTGCATAATGCATCTTACTAGAGGTGAAAATTAGCTTGTTGAATTAATAATGTGCTAAAGTATCAACTTATCTTATCTTAAAGTGATAATAAAAAATAAAATAAATTTTTAGTTAAATTTATTTCTGAACTTGTATTATTTTATCAAAATTATCCAATTGTATTATTTTAGACTAAAGTATCAAATAAACCTCTAAATTTGTCTCAAAATGATAATAAAAGACAAAATAAACTTTTTCGTCAAATTTACTCCTAAACTTATATTATTTTATCAAAATTCTCTCTAATTTTGTATGATTTCGTAATATTGGTCAAAATTACTCTCGATTTTGTATTATTTCATTATAAAAGTCTAAAATACTAAATGAAAATATTGCGTGTGTTATAAATGAATTTGAGAGGACTGAACTCAGATGTTTTTCTACAAAAATATGGCTTTCCTTAAATCTTCAAATTCCAAAAATATTTCATCACTTTAACAATAAAATTTTATTAATTGAAGAACGTAAAATATTCATGTCTTTGTGGAGTTATAATTTTATTCGTTCATCCAATTGCAGTAGATGTAAAATGAAATATATTAAACAAAAGTATAATGATGTGTAAAAATACCGCTAAAAATTTTTATTTTATAGTTTAAAAATTATATTTTTTAAAAATAAAAAATTACCTTGCAGAAAATTTTCATGGGGCGAGAGACATGAAAAAAATTTTCTCCATCATGAGAATGAGATAGACGATGAGGGATAGTTTTAATGGCGCTCACTGTTATTCTTAAGTCAATGTCGTTTTCAACCAATATTTTGAACTTTTATGACGAAATACTATAATTTCGGGGGATCATTCTTAATTCAATGCCATTTTCAACAAATATTTTGGACTTTTATGATGAAATAATATAATATCGTGGATAATTTTGATGAAATAATATAAATTTAAGAGTACATTTGATGAAAAAGTTTATTTTGTCCATTGTTGTCACTTTGAAACAAATTCAAGGATTTATTTGGTAATTTAGCCTATTATTTTGTCATAAAATCCATTTTTCGTCAAAATTACCCTCGATCTTATATTATTTCTTCATAAAAATCCAAAATATTAGTTGAATAGGGCATTGATTTAGGAATGATAAGTGGATGAAAAACTATCATCCATTCTCTATCCTACTCTCCTGATAAGGAGAAATTTTCACTTGTCCTTGCTTTCGCAATGACTCATCGCCCCATTAGAATTTTTCTTAAGGAAATATTTTATTTTTTTTTATTATCTTTAAATTTTTTTAAAAAAAATATAATTTATTAAATTATGAAATAAAAACTTTTAACAGTATTTTTGTACACCATTAGACTCTTATTTAACTCATTTCTCTTCATATCTATTACAATTTTATGAATGAATAAAATTATTACTCTACAAAGATTTTGCTTATTCGCGTTCTATAATTAACAAAATTTTATTGTTAAAGTAAAACTATATTTTTTAGAGTTTGAGGGTTTAGAGATTTAGAAAAAATTGTGTTTTTATTGAAATACATATAGTTCAATTTTTTTAAATTGTGTTTATAATACACGCACTCTCTCAGTTTGCATTTTAGATTATTATGATGAAATAATATAAGATCATAGATACTTTTGATAAAATAATATAATTTCAAAGACAAATTTGACGAAAAAGTTTATTTTGTCATCACTTTAGAACAAGTTTAAGGATATATAGTTCATTTTTTCCATTTATACCACATGTGAAGATTTTATTTTTAGCTTTTTAAATTATTAGAGTCGACCATAATAAAATTTAATATTCAGTACAATTTCTACAAGTAAATAAATAAATTAGATATGTATTTTTTTTTCATATATTTGCATATATACAATTGCTCATAGAAAATTAAAAATTTTTTATGATCATGTACTTGTAAAACGGTATAATTTTATTTTGTTGGTGAAAGGTTTTTTCAGATCAACTTGAAGCGAAAGGTTTTTTCAGATCAACTTGAAGCGTACTTTTCATCAACACTTCTCGTCGCTTGTACAGTTCATTGACTTTGGAATATTGACCAGTACAACTTCTTTTCTCATTGATGCACAGGTTGGTATCAATCAATCCAATATCGTTATATTTAACAGTCTATATTGCTTTGATTTTCCCATGCTTGTATTTATCAAGCATACTATTTCTTCCATTTTTGTTCTCACGCTCTTCATAAATTGATTTATGTGTTAATTTTGTTTGAAATATAAGAGAAATTGTCATTAAACTAATTAAGAGCATGTTTGGCATTGCTATTAAAAAAAATCTGATTTTGAGATAAAAAATACAATATACTCTTTCTCGTATCTAATTATATATTTTTTAAATATAAATTTTATACTAAAAAATTACCATGGATAAAGTTTCAAAAATAAGTTTTTTCCAAAATTAAATTTTTATTCATAAAATTCATATTAAAAAATTATAAATTAATTAAAAGAGAAAATCTCTTGTATTTTTTATTTTAAAATCAGATTTTTTCAATAATAACGTTGAACATACTCTAAATGTGTCTAATAGTTGACGGTGATATGGCTCTTTTCTAAGGGATTATGCAAACATATGGACTTATATAAATTAATTGTTTACTCTGTTGCACAAATTAATTGTTTACTGCTACCATATTAAGTTAGTGATCTGATAATTACATGCTTCAATCATACCATGGTTGCATTAAAATTAATTAGGCAGGCATGGAGAAAAATAAACTTCCTCAAAGAAGTTAAAGTCTCATAAATATATTTTTTTAATCTATGATGGGGAGATTATTTGTCTTTTCTTGACAATTGACAAATAAATCAAACAAAAAATTAGTGAATTTAATTAATTAATAAAGTAAACACAAAAAAAAAAAATCACAAACTATTAGAAAATAACTCCTGTTGAAATCTGACTTCGCAGAAAATTACTTTTTGAAAAGAAGATATTGTTGAATCGAATAATTCCAAAGAAAATAACTCAATTTTGTGAAATAATAATAGATTTTAGATTGTTATTTAATTGAATGTAATTCGGTTGTAATTATTTTCTCGGACCAATGATTCAATTTTGATATTCTGTTATCATTTTAACTAATCCATGAGTGTTCTTATAATTTATTTTAGAAAAAAATCTTCATTTTTTTTAATTTTTATTACATTTTAAATATTTCCAATCGAAGGGGGAAAAAAATAGAAAAGTCAATAGTCAAGACGTAAACCCCGTCCAAACGCGTAGTAAACATTATAGAATAGAAAGACTTAACAAAATTGTTTCATATTGATTAAGAGTCTTTCATGTCAAACGCTAAGAACAAACAAACTTGATTGTACAATCATTTCATATTCACTTCTATTCCCATGGCTACAGAAAAAGAGCAGGCCAAGCCCTTAGCTCCATCTCTATTCCAATCCCGCAGCAGCGATGAAGAAGAAGCCAATCCATCCAAATACTTGATCAACTTTCACCAAAGAAAATACATCAAGTGCTGCGGTTGTTTCACTGCTTTCTTCCTAATTCTTGCAGTCACAATTCTGGTCCTCTCTTTCACAGTCTTTCATGCCAAAGATCCAATCATCCACCTGAACAACATAACCCTCATTCGCCTAGACCTTGTTAACAGCAGTACTCTTCGGATCGATGCCAACATCACTCTTGTTGCTGATGTTTCTGTTAAAAATCCTAATATTGCCTCCTTCAAGTTCAATAATGGTACAACAACTGTCCTGTATGGTGGCACTGACACAGTCGTTGGCGACGCCATAACTCCCTCCGGGAAGGCCAAGGCGAGGCGTACCACTCACATGAACGTTACGGTGGATTTGATTCCTGAGAAGATTATGGGGGTTCCAAGCTTTATTGGGGATGTAAGTTCAGGAGAACTGAGTTTCAATAGCAGAACAGTAATTGGTCGTAAGGTGAAGATACTTAAGATTATTAAGAAATATGTTGTGGTGGAAGTGAATTGCACTGTTACGCATAGTTTCTTCAGAAAGGAGATTCAACAACATTGCAGACCTCATTTCACTTGACGCATTAAGTATGTTAATGATTGATTTTAATAGTAATTGAGTTCTTATATATATATATATATATATATATATATATATAAAATTTATGTTCGATTACATAAATATAGCTAAATATATGGCGCTAGTTACCAATTATGTAGCTAAATATGGTTATTGTATAATACAAAAATCTTGTTTTAATTACATTTGCTATCCTTTTTCTTGGTTTGAGAAAAGTCATCACGTCATTGTCAGTTAAACTTCCTACGCACTAAACTTAGGAAACTTCAAGCGTTATAGAACGAGAATGAACCCAAAAGAAAATTTCTGAAGTAAGCCTCAGATTGCCATGGTAGGACATTTTCCACCTAGCCAACTAGCCACCCTTTTTTTTTGGGTTCTTTGGCGTAATGTAGACGTCTTGAAGATAAAGCCTAATATTTTTCTCCAAGATCATAAGATACTTATTCCATCATTAGACATTCTTATATTTTGATAAACATGACTTATGATATATGATCTATACCAATTTTTAACAATATTCAATTTTAAATTAAAGATTTAAATCCAATTCAAATATGAGAGTTCATAAATTCTGATATACGACCTTAAACGTAGTTGAAACTTATGATGTAATACAAGAGATATAAAGTAGAGAAGTCACTATGGGTTTTATGGTCTATTAATTATGGTAATTATTCATGGCACTGATTTCACAGCGTGGAATTTCTCCTCAAATCACATCCATTGTCAATGTGACGAAATTTTGATTGTGCAGCTGAGTTGAGAATGGTATTCAGAAGTTAACGAATTAAACTGAAAATCAGACTGAAATAAGTACTAAATATAAATATAAAAAAACATCGAGATTGGATCGCACACGAACTGATATTAATTTAAATTCAGTTCCGATCTCAATCTTTCTTTAAGAACTATATCGACGATCAAATTGAAACTAAATCGAAATTGAACCAAACTAAAGAATCGATTATATATATATATATATATATATATATATATATATATATATATATATAATTTTAAGATTATATATTAGTTTAATACATTTATATATTTAAATAAAAATATAGAAATTAAATATTGTAAATATATTATATATTTGTACACTTAAATATTACTTAATATAATTCTTTTTATAATTACAAAGTTATATTTTTATTAAGTTTACTCATTCAAATAAATAATTTTATATTATAATATATTTCATAATATTTAAAAGGATAGTTTATATAAATAAAATTAATTAAAATAATTATAATTATGAAATTTTTTAAAAGATAAATTTAGTACCGAACCATAATTGAACAAAAAAAATAACTAAATAGCAACAAAGAATTGGACCAGAACCGAACCGAATTTCAATTCCATTTAGTTCTGATCTTTCATCTTGTTTGATCCGATTTCAGTCCTTTAATTTTTGAAGAATCGGTCATTTGATTTGGTTTTGGAATTTTTCAAAACTTTGAACCAAATCTAACCGTGGTCAGTCCTAATTTTGAGTCTCAAACGACAATTGAAAAAATAAAAAATAAAGAGAGAGAGAGGAAAAAAAAGGTCAGTGACTGATAGGGTAGGAGCATATAAAATTGAGCTATTTTGGTTCTTAGGATTCGATGGGTTTTGGATCTTAATAAAAAAAAAGTTATTGGACAGTAGGGTCCAAGAGAATGAAATAGTAGAAACGATTATTGAATGATTAGTAAATGATTAAAGGATTGAACACTGGACTGTTTCCTCTTAAGAGAAACTAAAAGAAATGCTATCAGAACGGTTTTAGGTCCTAAAATTTGTCGAATTTTTGTGAAGACTTGTTCTAAACTTATATCAAATTTCAGTATCATTAATTAAATTTTGATTAGAATTTCAGAATTAATGACTTGCTGAAAGCCAATAATGCTTAGGCCTAATGCAGAAGGAAAAGGTCCAATGCACATTAGTTAAACCCAGCAAAGCAACATCGAGCCCACAGCTGAAGCCCTTTACAAGTTCAAAGCTCAAAAGGGCATATCTCATTCGTATATATATATGAAGCTGAAACAAGGATTTGTTAGTTGCAATTAAAACTGTGAAGCTGAAAATTGAATATTACCTCTATTCCTTTTTATGTGTGGTTTAAAGTAATCGTATAAGAATTAGATAAATGATTAAATAGCCTTTAATTATAAGAAAAATAACGTTGTATGTTGAAATTATCTTTTTATTAATTATAAGAAAAATAACGTTGTATGTTGAAATTATCTTTTTATTAAAACATTTAAAATATTATTTTATTGATTATCTCTATCACCTAAGATGAGGCCAAAATTGCAAAAAAAAAACTTCTTTAATTTTTTGAAAAACAATAGATAAATCAAAGTCAAAAACTTTTAAAATGATAAATAAAAATAAAAGAATGAAACACTTAATAACTATTAAGATTATTACATCTATTTATGCTTCATAGAATTGGCATGAATATATTTAAATAATTTAATATTGTAAAAGCATTTTAACACTAGTAATTATAGAAAGACCACTAAAATCTTTTGGTTTTTATTTTTGAGACGCAAATGTTAACCTTGAAGTGATTCGTATGATGCCTAAAGCAAAATCTTTTCTTCCTCTTCGTGTGAGAAATTGGACCCTATGGAAGCAAAAATAGACAATGTTGCCCTCCCCTAATCACCATCAGCCACTTTGATGTCCCCCATTAATTAAATAGTTTTATTATATTAATTAAACGATAGGGTAAAAAAAATAATTGTAGGCTAATCAAGCAACTACACCTATATTCACCCAATAATTTCACAATGGATTCCTCTTTTTTAAAAGAATATATATATATGGAGAGAGAGAGAGAGAGGACTAACTAGATTTTTCCAATGAAAATAGTGTCTTAGTTCAAGTTATGTTAGGTAGGGAACTGAAACGAGGAATAGTCATATCAACCATGGAAAGAGAGCCAATCCCTTGTTGTAGGGTTTAATACGGGATGTTGGTACTTTATGGGGTTAGAGAGCGGCCTACGGACTATGGTGCATGAATTAGTGCCATTGCAGAAAATTCATCAAGTGGGTAGTGCATGAACTCACTCAGTTTACTTCTTTCTAAAGTAGGGGAAACTATATCCCTTGAACATGCTGGCTTTTGATGAGGGATTTGTCCTCGCAAGTCACAATTCATAATTGCAATTACACGTAGTTGGAGTTTCTATTGCAATCACCCCTTTTATGACCTTTTTCTTGCCTGTGCACTTGCAATTGCTATCATTGTTACATGCTTTTAAGTGATTGTAAGTGACCCAACATTTTATCCATGAAGAAATGATATGCATCCACCACTTGACAATGTTAGAATACATCATAATTTTTTAAAAATAAAAAAAATTTATAATATTTGATTAAATTTTGACCTTTTTTCTTTTGGAATTGGAGAATATTTTTCCTATTTTGCTTAGATAAAATATTTTTCAATTGATTAGAAAATTATTTCCTAGATGATATATGACTTTTTTTTTTTTAAGTTATCCATAGATTTCTATTAGAAAAGAATTTAAAGAGATTAACTCTATAAATAGAAATATGGTAGAATAAGATTTTTCTTTTTTTGTTTAAGGTAATAAAGGTTTTTGCTCGTTGATATGAAAAAATTTAAGTTCTAAAGGAAGTCACTCTTATCCAACATTATGGAGACTTTTGCTCATTGACATTGATGGATGTTGGTCTAAAGAGATGTTGAAGTAGTTGATAATGTAGTTATATTATATCTAGAGAAAAATGAGAATAATAAATATGTTATTTATTATAAGAATTGAATTATAATTATGTACAACTATAGAATCCCTTGAGTCTAATAAGTTAATAATTTATGAGTTTATGAAAATGTTATGAGTTTAATGATATAATTGATAGTATTATTGACGATGAAAATGGCGTAATAAACGTGACTCTTATTGAAAAATTAATAAATCTGGTGTAAATATAACTCTATTAAAAATTAAGAATATAAAATATTTGTATTATCATTTATTTACTTTATTTTTTTTATAAGTCTGCACTATATCACAGTAAATATGACATACATGCATAAGAATTTCAAGTAACACTGTTACTAGGTAAATAAGTAACTACGGAAAACTTTTTGACTAACAAAAATCACTATGTGCATATTTATTTTCATCCCTCAATTATTTGGAATATGCTATAATATACATATGGTCAATGCATAGGCCAGCACATGGCACTCAATTCGCTTGTTAAAAGAAGAATTGGAGAAGAGAATTTGGAAGGTAGCCAAATACACATGCAAAGCTTCACGAGGCAACAGGTAGCATGAATTAAATTCAAACATTATGTTAATGCATAAAATGCCACTAATAATAGTTAAATCCTCTCAACACCTTAAAAAAATTAGTAAAACAGACAACAATGCACGCAAAGGAACTGAATAAAATAAATAAACAAGAGTTTTAGCTTGTTATGTCTGCAGGACGGCCGCCAAACCAATAAGCAACTCAAATAATGTTCTAGTTTAAGCAAATTAATCCATAGGCATCTTGGCACTTCATGTTGTGTCAGCGCTAGATGTTAATCTTCAATGTCCTAGTTAATTTATTGTTATTGTATATAATGTAATCATCATGCTGATTGTAATTGCGAATAAGGGTCCCTTTTTTTTGAGAAAGGGTTTTTAGAATATTATGAATTTACCATAATTAATTTATTTTTTGATAGTTTCTTCACGGATCGAAATTCAAAGATAATAAGAGTGTTATCAAAAGATGGCTCAAGTGCTCTTTGAAAAGCATAGTTGAAGCGGAATGGTAGGCAGCTTTAAGAGCAAATGTCCCTCCGGGCCTTAAATTAAGCTGAGATTTAGGCTTAAAAAGGAAGGAGAAGGTATTAAAAGAAGCTAATTTACTGGCTAAAAGCTCAAAACGACAAAAGGCTTTATATAAACTACATTGCAAAGATGAGAGTTAATAGTGCTTAGTAACAAGGCGATGCAGCGGGTTTGTAGGCCCTAAGCATGACAGAAGGAGACAAATTGAATCCCAGACGTTATTTTCACAAGGAACATAAATTGGGGTCGCATCAATACCAATATCATTCCCTAATTCCAAGATTTTATATGATTTTATGATTATTGAGATATATATACACACACACACACACACATAGGGAGAGAAAAAGAGATTCAAAGCCCCCATGAGCAGAAGAAAAGATAAGAAAAAGGTGAAAGCTTGTATAGTGTGCTAAGCTAGAGGAGAAAGAAAGAAAAATTAGTGGGTATTTTTTGACAATGAAAGAAAGAAAGCGTTGTCCACTCTAGTGATCACTCTACTGACCCATCTTTACTGCCCTATCTATCTATCTCTTCCTTTGAGAAAAAAGAAAAAGAAAAGAAAATCTCTTTTTTTACTGTTTGGGTTCCCCCCTTTCCTCCTTCTCTGACCATCACAGAGACCATCCTGACTCATGGACCCATAATAAAATAAATTCTAAAATCAATTCAAAAATGAAGGAGATGTCAATTTGATTGCAGAAATTTCAGCTATAACTACGAAAATTTTGCATCACATGGTGTAGTATTCACTTGCATCTGACATATATGAGGGGCAAATCATGGATTTTTGTTTCAACTCTCTTCTTCTGTTTGGTTAGAAGAAGAAACAAAGAAAATTATTCGAGTGGGAATACCACCTGCACCATAGCTGTGCTCATTCTGAATTCATGTAAAATCATGTTCTTTCGCTTTCACACAAAGAAGGATTTATAGACACTACAAATACCAAATATTAAAAAAACTAAAAATTAAAACAAGAACCTACTAAACCTGCTTCACTATTAACTAACAACAACAAACATTTCTACTTTTCCTTAATTACCCTAACCAAAAACAAAAACTCTCATTTACAGAACATGAAGGAAAATGATGGACTTATATATATATATATATATATATATATATATATATAAGTTAAATTAATTTTAATTAATTCCTAGAGATAATCATTTCATTCCAGATAAACTTGAAATCCCATTATCAACATAACAACTCTGATTTGATCAAATCATTTTTCCCGCCCATTTGGATTGGAATCTTTTCCTTCTTGTTCTGACGATTTCCTGCAAAGCTCGTGTGAGGAATCGCTTATTGACCTTGATAACAAAGAAGAATCCGACTCTGCACATCAAATGAAATGCTTAATTAGAAACAACATTAATAACCAATTTCAACTAACAAGTAATGAAACATTCATTCACACCTCTAGAGGCATTAAATGATCTTTTGCAGTGAAGAATCGCGCTTTGGATACCATCCTGCTGTTGCAACAGCGAATCATCTCTCCTGGACGCCACCGCACCCGTCGATGGAGCAGCCGACACAGCCGCTGAAGACGCCGATCGGCTCTTCCCTAAATGCTTGCACACAACTCTCAGCCCCGCAGGTAAGTTTCCTGCCTTCGCGCTTTTCACTTGTTCCGCCTCCGCTGACGTAGTTGTCGATTTCGACGGTGAACATTTCTGTGCCCCCGTGTTTGGCGGCGACGGAGCCGACAGTTTCAACCCGGAGCCTAAGCTGAGCTGACCGGAGAACCTCAGTTTCTCACCGTACCGTTTTGAAACGCGAATATAAAGAGGCTTCACCTTCTTTAAATACCTCTGCATCACGTCTTTCGAGAACCGTTTCTCGTCGGCGCCAGAGACGGTTTCGTCCGCATTACTCTGCTGCTTGGGAGTCGACGACTTAGCGTTTTTGCTGTTCTCTCTAGTGAAAAGAGAAACGAGAGGAACCTCCTCGACCTTGAACTTAATGGTAAAAAACTTACTCTGCTTCGTCGTCGTTTCTTCTCCTCCTTTCTCTTCTTGCTTCTGCTGCTGCTGCTGTTTGACCTCCGTTGACTCATTATTATCAGCCGCGCCCGCGCTCGCGCTCATTTTAGACTTTTTGAACCCTAACATGAAGACGCGAAACTTGGTGGCGGATTTCAAAAAAGAAACGGGGAACTGATGAGGCGGCGGCTTATTAGAATCATTATTAGCCTCTGCAACGGCGCCGTTTAGGAGGAGAGTAGAAGACGACGTCTCTTCCACTGGAACAAGTCTGCCTTTGAAGAACAAATCATCACATGGTGAAAGCGCCAGGTTTTGATCCACTCGGTCAGTGCTTGAATCTGACGACAGCGTGAAGTTGAACTCGTTCTCGTCGTCTTCGAACTCAATGTCGTTTTCCTCGTCAGAACCGGCGCCATTATTACTGCTTTCTTTAGTGTTGTCGTCTTCGATTTCCTCGTCGTCAGGGACAGCGAACTCCAAGTCAAAAAATGGACCGTCGTCGTCATCATTGTCGTTGTCAGTTTCGAGTGTGTTGTGAGGTACGGCAGTGACTACGGTGGTGGCGCGTGAGTTGAAACGGGAATCACCACCGCCAATGACGACGCCGCCTCCGCCACCTCTCCAGTATTTGAGCAAGCTAAAAGATTCCATGGTAGGGAGAGCCAGAATCTAGAAATGGAGCGAAAGGTAAAATAGGGAAAGAAAGCAGGGGAAGGGCTTAGGTTAAGTTTGGTGGAGGATGAAGTGTAAGGAAGTAGTAGCGCTGAGAAAATGGGGTTGACAGAAAGAGCAGTACGCAAAGAAAGGGTAAAGCTTTTAATTTGTCTTGATTCGTTGAGAGGTTGCAGGTTAGTCATGTGACAGACCAGTCTGCCCGTCAGGACTCTATACGGATACGCATACGGCCTATTTAATACTCTCTACCCTTTTTTTTTTTTTTTTCTTTAAGACTTTACTTACTTACATCTCTATTATTTTGTTTTAACTTTTTAAAAATTATTTAAATTTTCATTTTTTTATCCATACTAAATTACGGTTTTAATAAAGCATCATCTTATTCATTTACATCAGCCTGTATTTAAATGAATTAATGTTTAAGGTATTAATTTTAAAAATTAAATTTAAAAATAATTAATGAATAAATTTATTTAATAGCTTGAATTAACTTTTAAAATTACTTTTTAATACTATTACAAAAATATATCTAATACTATTTGAGTGTAAAATATTGACTTTTTTATTTTTTAATAAGCAAAGAGTTTTGAGTTCTATATTTTTTTTTTGTTTAGTATGATGTATAAGTTATTAAAATAAAAAAAATTATTTTTCTTATCCAATATATTTAATTAAGCCAATTGAACTTCAAATGAATAAAAAAAATATATTTGATATTTAAATTATTAGCTAAATGATATAATGAGTTATCATTAATATTCAAAGTTTGAATATCATTAATATTTTATTTTTATGAGTATAACTATTTATTGTTCATCAAAATAATTAAAGATAAGGGAACATTAAAGTTTGAATTCCTGATATTGCTTCAATTGGAAAAAAAAATTCCTGATATTTGTAGTAACACTTGATCAACATATATATATATATATAATCAAAATATAAAAAAATTATCTTTTTTACTTGACATTTAATCTATTTACATGGATCACTATTATATTATTTAATTTTTTAATATATAATTAGATTACATTATTTTTAAATTTCAATATTTTAAATATTAATGAATTATCTAATATCATAGATAATTTTTAAATTTTTTAAAATTAAAATATGATATTACTTTGTCACTAGCATTTTTCTCTCAATATTATCTTTTAAATTTCTTATTAGTTCACAAAACTAAATCTTTTCAAAAAGGATATAAAAAGCACAATTTTACTGTTTGCCTAAATTATTTTTCCATTACTGCTAAGAAATATTTTTTTTCTTGTTACGTGAAAAGATGTTTCTTCTATATATACTTAAAGCTCTCATTATTGTCAAGAACAACTAATTCATATGGACAACAAAAAATTATTATGGTGTAATATCATTTTTTATCCTTAAAAAATGAAGAAAATGTAATAAAAATTGATATTATTGGATTTTATTTAAAAAAAAGAAAAGAAAATTCTTTAGTCTAATTATTGAATAATAAATGCCATTCTTGTAATGGCCCACCAGGGTAATCAATTATGCTTATTCACGTCCTAAGGGCGTGTTCCGCAATTTAATTAAAGGGGCATTGGTTCAAATATCGCATTCACTCAAAGGCTGCTTTCTGGCTAAGAGTTACATCCAAAGCACAATATATGAATCATTTTTTGTGTATTGTATGAAATTTTTTTTAAAAAAGGGGGGGAATTCCAGAAACAGAGTATACAAAGCAAGATTTCATGCCATGGTGAATTATTTTTGCAGGGCTAGAAAGGATAAGTAGGTACCAGCTACAACAGCTAGCTGAATCTAATTGGCTAACTTTATAAACTCACGTGGCTTACATGCAGATTATTAGGGATCCCTGCCCTGCCTGAGCTTAAACATTTTGCGAGAAGTTAGCCCTCTCTTAAAAGATGACAGTAATTTAGCAAAAAAGGCTTTGACCTCGAACACTGGCAGCTACTGGTCAGGCAATGAACTAATAAGCTCTTTCAGATTTTGCTCAAGAAAACAAACAGAGAAAAAAGAAAAGGGCACTTGATGGATAAAGACTGTTCCATTTTAGAACCTCTATGCTAAAAAATCCTTCGCCATCCAATGGTGGGGATTTCTTTTAATTTCTTGAATGTGATATTTGATAGCAATCGGTTGGATGTATGGACAAGCCCCTTAAACATCTAGGTACCTATTTTATGGGCCCTGCAAAATTGACTAATACCTTCCTAAATCTATTATGGGGCCAGGGGAAGGGACGGGGTACCCAATCTTAAAGATTATGAGGCCACAAGGGGGGTTTAGTTTTTGCCACCTGCGTCCAATGTAAAATCTTTAAATCTTAAACAAATTGAGTTAGTATTGTTGAAAACTAGCATGAGGAGGCAGTTCAACTCCATACTTCATATCGCATACGCAATATGATAGCCGGATTTCCCATGGCCAGACCCATTTATCAGGCAGTTGAATTGCTGCAGGCGGCAAGGAGAGTATACTATAGTTTGAGCATTAGATTCATGAAACAGCTGCTTAGTTTGCCGTTTGATCAATTAATTGGAAAAACCAGTAAAGAAAAAGCTCTGAGATCAACATTACTGAGTCGTGACTTGTAGGAAACACTAGCAGGCAGCCATGGATGCCAACAGAACGCCAATCGAATTCCTTGCAATAAATAAAAAGCTGCTCCGTTGAGAAATAAACTAATTTGTTGCGTTAATGAAATGAACTAATCCTCTACCGAACTTAATTGCCCACGAGTCACTGCCAGTGGGCTACATATAATATTCTCGGTTGGGGTTTAATCACTTGACCACTTGATTTGTGTTTTTTGATATAAAACCACTTGATTGTTTATTCTTTGACAGAAATAGCTCTCTTCAGAGAGAGGGATGTACTTGGCCTAACAAGATGTTAAACATCTTTGATTTGTCTTGGATAGTAGATGTAACTTTAAGAATATTAGTGTACCTAATTATTTTTTATGATTTATTATAATTTAAAAAATCAAAGCTGTGATACAATTATTAAGTTCTAACTACACATTTATGTCTATTCTAATTTCATTTAATCATTTTGAATTTTATTATTGGTTCAATGCTTATAGTTGTTCTTTTCTACCATATCTAAATTAGTTAAAAAAGAAAAGAGGATTGTTCAAGGAACTCTAATTTCTTGCATTGTAAAATGATCAATCAATCGCTAAACTATTGCTTTAATAATTGGGTTATGCATGCATAATTTTTTTTTTTTTGTTTGTCAAACTCAATGTTAATGAAGATTTTTTTAAGAGAAAAAAATTAATGGCCAACATATCCTGTATTAAAAATATTTTATTATTTATGGTGTATTATATTAAATTATTAAATGAATAATATATATATAAACTAATTAAATATTTATCACTATCTTATTATTTATATATAATATTTTTAAAATATATATCACTCAAATAACAATTTAATATAATACATCAAGAACAATACAAAATTATCCATCATGTATATATTCATTTAGTATTGTTTATTTCTTTAATATTGCTGACGATGCTAGATTCGCTAAGCTATGTCTTGACTATTGACCAATCCTTTCCTGGTTATGTTTGCAGATAGATTTCTGAAAAAATGCAACTTTCAAATTGAAAAGGAGATAAAAGATAAGACAAGTAGGAATGACTCCGCTCCATGCTTTTGCTTGTTACCTTTTATGAAGGCAAGTAAAGGACACTTCCGCAAAGCAAAGTCCAAGTCAAAAACCCTACATTTGTAGGGTAGGTAATTACCAGACACTGAGCTTTAATTTAAGTTCTAATTAATCGAGGTTACCATACAACTAAACTAAAATTAAGCAAAATATAGAAAACCCCTTTTCACTAATTTAGTAATTTTTAATGTTTATGCTTCTTCCATTGTTTGATATAGAGGACATGTTCTTCTTTCTGAATCTGATAATAACATGGAAATGGCTGCTTTGAGCTATGTCTAAGTGGCCTTGGGGAAGCCACATGGCAATTTTGTTGTCCTAGCACTTGACTACATAATTGAGAAATATCATTTTAGGCTTCATATTTTGCAATTACCATCACAATGTGGCCTACATTAGTTAGAATGTAGTGTCAAAAATATTAATCACATAGAGATTAGTATTTATCATTTCATTTCGTTTGATTGAGAGAGTACTTTTAATTTCCTTTTTATGCTATTATGGAATGTTTTTATATTTTTTAATTTTTTCTGTAAAAAATTTTTGAATTTTATTCAGTATTTCTTTTTTATGATCTATACAAATAAATTAATGTATAATAAAGTTTATGATTTTTCTTTTCTTATTTTAACGGATTCAAATTCAAAATTAACAAAAGTAATATACTCGTTTGCTATTTAAATCAACATGTGTTGGTTATGCAACTGTCTTTTATAATTCGATCAAACACAAATTATTAAAAATTTAACCCATATAAATACTTTTCAAGTATATTCCAAAGATTAATTAGTTTAGCTAAGAAAGTAAAGGTGTCTTTCTTATTGTTAGTTAGGGTTTTAAATTATATTATAAGATAATTAGGATTTTATATTATTTGTTAAAATTTTCTAATTGTAACATGAATCCATTTTTTATTGAATCGAACATATTAAAATTTAATTAAGTTTTTACATAACTTAATGGGTAACCTTGATGCCCCATTGGGCATATGTTAGGCGAAGAAGGATAATATTAAATTCAATTTTGTTAGTTTAATTGCAGCATTTTAAATTCAAATGTACCTACTGATAAGAATTTAGGTCACGAAATTTGATAATACCTAATGAAAACTGAAAACGACGTCCACGGAAAAGGGCAGTAAAATGAAAGCATGAGAGCGATGCCTATGATATGAATACGTACTTAATGTATTTGAAGCGTAATTGAATTGAAGGACATTTCTATGTGTGTGTTTAAAGATGGGCATATTCAATATTTTCATAAATTTTTTAAGTGAATGATTTTTTTTAGAGTTTATAAAAATTTTTTAATGATTTTATGGAATTTATAGATTTATAAATGATTTTTAGAGACTATTTTAAAGTTTATAAAAATTTTGAAAAAGTGTGAAAAAGAAATTTTTTTTTTAAAATGATCTATGGATGCTACAACAATCTAAAAAGTTATCTAAAATCCATAAAATTTTATTTTTTAAAAAAGTCAATAAATGATTTTTTGAATACTAGTTAACTCTTTATAAAAGTTGTAATTAAATACACAAACTCTTTAAAAGTCTTTATTAGATACTCTTAATTTTTATCAGTGTTTTTAGAACTAGAAGGATAAGTCGATTGGATTGATAAAACCGAAAATTGGTCAGTGATCCAATTCAAATCAGTCTAAAAAATCAAACAGTAAAAAAAGTTAAAATTGAAAAAATAACCTAAAACTAGAAATCGAATCAAATCAATATAAAACTATGTCGTTTTAGAAAAAATTTAACATTTTAAAAAAAATTATATTATTTTATTCAAAATTTAAAATTTAAAAATATTTATATATTTTTTAAAAAAATTTAAAAATATTTTATTGAATCGAACCGATTAAATCAGTTGAATTGACAGAATCGAGAATCAGTCAGTCGACTAGCTCGAACTTCGATTTGATTTTAAAAATGTTGATTTTTATAGACATTTTAAATTTTTTATTAAATACTATTGACTTTTAAGAAATTTTTAAAAATTATTATCAAATATTCTTAACTTTTAAAGTTAATAAAAGTCCTTTAACTCTCCTATTTTAATACACCCGTCTAAATTAGTGGGTAAGACCAAAGTTGATATGAAATTTGTCTAAAAAGTAGATCTGGCCCTATAAATCAAAAAAGAAAATGATCTTGTCCTTTGTTCTCATACTAGATGAGATAAAATTTGGGCTACATGATTTATCATTTGATTTTTAAGCTTAGGTAGCTAGAGTACAATTAAGATATTAGGTGCGTTGGAGAAGAAGGATGTTGTTTTTTTCTCCTATACAACTCCCACGAAAATGATGATGGTAATCACAATTTCGGCATTTTTTGCCCCCTCTAACTTTTCTTTTTGCGGATAAAGGGTGACCCCATAATTGTCTTCTTTTTCTCACTTTTTTTGATCTTTTGACACCAATGCTGTTGCCTACCCTCTCTCAACCCTTTCAACATTTGAGAACCCAATGACAAAGAATTTCGGCTCACCACACTACTGCATATTTATATACTTCCTTTTTGTTATCATCTTATTGCTAGTTGCATTATTGATAGGGGATATATCCATCTCCTGATGGCCTTTCCAAAATCAAAAAGCCTTAATTCTTTAGTGAAGAATTCCAGTAGGCCGAATCAATTCTCATTCGCCCAAACCTTATTCACTGCTTGGCCCACCCAAAAATTGGCCTCTCTACTGACCTCTTAGGTTTGTGAATTAGTAATCGAATCTTCATGCTGATACTAATCACTGACACAATGCGTGCTGGTGCTTATCAACCCATTGGAGGAAAGAAAATTAAAATTATTACGAACATCAATGGCAAAAATGGTGCACAAGCACAAGCAAATTCCAAGAGCACCTATCTAAAGAAATGACAATGCCTAAGAGTTCTCAAACAAGACTAAAAACACTAGAAGGAAAATACTACTACAGCACATTTGTCTTAACAAGTTTAAACCACTGGGTTACTGGGTCCTTCTGTAGATCCTTCTGGCACTGCGGTTCTTCATGGATAAAATTGCATTTGGTAGTGAGAATCCTTGAGGTGTAAGGTGATTCCTTTTTTCAAGCACAAATAATCTCCCGTCTCATCTAAAGCAGCCAAGTGAAGCTTTGTATTTGTAAGCAATTTCCAAGAACTTTGCTCGCTTGAGCAGTGAGTTGAAAGAATTGGTTCAAGTCCATCACCAACAACTTTAAGGCATAGTAGTCTAGTGCCCTTCAACCTGATCGGAGCTCCATCCCCTGCATGAATCCAGTGGCTCGGTGCATCGCAACTGGCTACATATATTTGCTTGTTACCATCTGTATGGATGCATTTACCACTAAGTGGGTGAAACAATATTTGGGATGTGGGAGATTTTGTATTCGGGTCTGCATGCCATAGAAAAGTCAAACTAATTAATATTAACCAGCTAGCTAGCCAGGTTTTAAACTAAAAATAAAATGGCTTATTAAGGTACACATGGGTTCGATATACTAACTTATGCATATAATTACTAATCACTATTATAAGCTGCATACCTTGAAGTATCTTCTTAATAAGCTGCATCCTCTCCTGAAACTCCGGATTTCTAAGACGGTTCCAATTGAAATCCATGACAGAGAAAGTCTCCTCTATGCCAGTTTTATTTTCTCGGAAATAATAGCTTCCTTGCCATGCCCAGAATCCCCAATCCGCATCGACATCAGTGGCATAGGCCATAAAGCAAGCTAAGTAGTGTTCATCACCACGGCTCAACCCTCTTTGATCCATACCGAATTCACCCACAAAAAATGGTTTTGGGTTCTTTCCATTAATGACAAAACCAGTTTGGTTAATGAAGTATTGAGTTTTGTCATAAGAAGCGTCATTCACATATTCCATCCCCCAAAACTCCCCTTGTCCCCAACTAAAAGGATATCATTGTGACTCATACACTAATTTATTATCATAGTTGGTTTGCAAAGGCTAATCCCTCAAGTAAGTCAAGTCACTAGCATAAGCCAACCCTGAAGCAAATATTAGTACGTCTGGATTTGCCTTGTGAATGGTTGCCGCTCCTTGATGGATGCATTTGTGCCAGTCATTTACGTTTGAAAGAGGTCCACGTAGCTCGTTTGGAGTGCTTTTTGCTATGACCTTCAACACCAAATTAAAATGTTACTAAAAAAACAAACTAAAATTTTTAAAATAAGACTTCTATGACTTATTAGTCTTATCATTGTTAATTCGGCTTTATATGTAGAGTATAATGCACTCACTTGCAACCTCATAGCGAAAATCCATTAGCATATAACTATAACTTTTAATATCAATATATTTCTTCAATAAATAAAATTAAAATTTATATACAAGTCCATACCACTAAACCGAAACTCATTAGTATATAATTATAATTAACCTTCTATCAATCTATTTTTAAGATAATCAATAAACCATCTACTTAATTATCATTTTTACTTTTTTTTTTATGGAAAATCTTTTTCGAGTATCTACCTTTTAAGAATGAAAAATATATAAGGACCATGATAATTGAATAGAAATCCAAAATTTAATCGTACATCTATAACAATAAAACAATTAAGATCATCATGAGCAAGAATATCAAAATCGAATATAATTCTCTGTAAAAGCTATTGAGGATACTAACCTGGTTATCAAGCACAACCATTATACCATGTTTCCCAAACTCATCAACTACAGCTTCAAAGGCTTGAACAAGGGTTAGGCCCAATACAAAAGGGTTATGTTTAGCTATCCCTGCTTTAGCATATGTGAGGTTATAAGAGTCGAGAGATTCTACCACACCAAGGTTAGAATATCTAGTGAATATGTGAGTTGTGTTGACTATATTGACTCATTTTGATATCCTACGTGGGAGAAATAACAAAGGAAAGGAAAGTTTTTTGCTATAAATAAAGCCTTAATTCCTTCAGTTTTATAATCCCAAAATTATCTACTCATCTCTTAGGCAATTTTTAATATTTTTCTCTCTTTTGTAATATTTCACTTTGTAGTATTTTTTTTAGTGAAATATAATTTTGATAGTATCTGAGTACGTTGACATAATTGGCCGAACCTCGTTAAATTCTGGTGTTCTTATTTTTGTCTTTATTTTTCAATAGCTATTTTATGGGGTATAGTTGTAGTGATATATTGTGCTGTTAAATTACTATTAAGGTGATTCTATCTAAGGAGGTTGGGTTTTAAGTAGGACCGCTTGTGACCCCTCTAATCTTTCGTGAGAATCAACCTATAGTGTGATTTTTCAATACAATCTTTCACTTTATTCACCTATAAATTTATTATGTGAATTTGGTGGGTAAAATATTACCCTTATTCCACAACAATTGGTATCAGAGCCAAAAGTTACTTTTAGTATGCTTTGTGGTTGCAGTTTAATCTGATCTTCTACATCAGAAAAGATTTTCTTAGGCTAGTTGTATTTTGCTTTAAAGGCTATTGGAGAATCTTGTAATCGAAATGGAGAGTTCTTCAAAATTATCCACACCTACCATATCGATAGTTTTATCACAGCCCATCTGGGCAAGAACTATCGTAGCAAATTCAAAATTGGAGGCGAAAACTTTTGATGGAACAGGTCATTTCAGTATGTGGCAAAGTGAAGTTTTAGACGCTCTTTTTCAGAAAGGTCTAGATATTGCCATTGAAGATGAGAAACCAGATGATGTTGAGGAAAAAGATTAGAAGACAATCAATCGATTGACATGTGGTATAATTCGATCATGTCTTTCTAGAGAGCAGAGGTATGCATTCTCAAAAAAAACCTTTGCAAGTAATTTATGGAAGGAACTAAAAGAAAAATTTCTGAAGAAAAACAGCCAGAATAAGCTTCACATAAAGAATAGATTGTTTTGCTTCACTTATGTATCGGGTACCACAATGAATAATCACATTACCAGTTTTAATCAGTTGGTTACTAATTTGGTGAATGTAGATGAGACATTTAAAGATGAGGA